>LPNX010779005.1:57619-126252 GCA_001517045.1 Pseudotsuga menziesii | reverse complement strand
CGATCTCAAGTTGACAGCCATCAATGGCCTCCTCCTGGGCTAGGAGTAGAACCCAGCTTGCGCTTGTTGCTCTTTCCCTGCTGCAACTGATCAACTCCATGGTTGTGATGGGATTTGGGGATGTCGACGTTTACTGTTTGAGATTTAGGCCGGATCATCTGCATGTGACCGACCCCGGGACTTTTATCAGATGCGGAGAGCCGCTGTTCTGTCACCATGGAATTTACTTTAGGACTGGGCCTTGATGGCATTTTTCTCCAGCTTATATACACCTAAGATTATTAATTATTAAGCCGACTTGTATATATATAGATATATAAGCCGACTTTTTTTATGTAACACGTGTCATCTCTACGTTGAGCATGGAATCACACTTCTACCTCATACCGGGCTGTAGAATGCGCCTCTCGGCGCAATAACATTAGGTCGTATCTATATAGAGGATTTGTAAATTTGGAAGTTCGGTATTGTATCTATGTTTTTAGCTTACTAATATTATTACTAGTTTCAGTATGATGTTTTGTGGATTGTCATGATTGTCTTTAGTTTGTGTATGTTATATGTGCAATGTTAGAAAATATTATTATAGTCACATATCATTGTATTAGGATTTTGTTCAACACTAATATTTATCTTCTAAAATAAAATAATTTTGTGTATATGTTTTTGTTAGCATTCATATTAATGTGTTGTGAACAATCTCATAAATATGGATTTTAAGGGATATGCATGGTTTATAAAGAATTACCTAAACGAAAACATTTCCCAACCAAAAAATTGTATTTTGGGTGCAAATCCCTAAGTTGGAGTATTAACATCCTCCCTTACTCTCGTATTAACATCATTGGTTATTTAGTGGCATAGTGGGGATGGATTTTATGGAATAATCCATAACATGTATATAAAAACTAAGATTGTGGGGCCTAACCATTAGTTTTAGTGATAATAAGTTGTGCATAGGGAATTAGATCAAGGAAAACTCCCTAAGCATGAGTAATTGATGTATCAAAGGAATATTAACATGATTTCAAGGACTAGAGACATAAAGGATGGATTTCATAGACCAAGCCATGGTCTAGGGTCGAAACCAAGGATTTAGGCCTTATGGGTCCCTTAACCATGGCATGCACACTAACGAAAATGCGATTGTTTGTCCTATGAGAGAAATTTGAGCATTGCGACAAGTGATGGCCATAATAAGAATGGGTATCATCAAATCAGTCATAATTTCAGGCTCAAAAGTAGGGATTTTCCCCTAATCGTTGATTTAAGGGCTCAGTGGAATTGCACAAGAAATTAGACCATGAATCGAACCTTGTAGAATAAATCTTTGGCCAACAAGAGGCATATAGACTCAATTTCAAGGATTAGGTAAAACAAGGATGGGGCTTGTGTCCCAAGCCATAGTTCAAAGTCAAAATCATGTATTTAGGTAATAATCATTGATCTTAGGTGTCATAAGCCATGCATGAGGTCCCTCTATGAAACATTCCTTAGAGAAGCATTATTTGACTTAGGAGGGTAATATGAGTTTGATTTTAACAATTAGAAGTAGTAATGAGTCTCATGGATGAAACTATTGGTTGAGCCAAAACCATGGATTTATACACTAACTAATATGTTTTGTGATTATAAGCCAAATATGGAGGCTTTAACTACAACATATTCCTTAAATAAGGAATTTTAGGCCTACAAAAGGATATGGGAGAATTTTTATTTATTAGCATCGCATTGATGGATTACATCATGAACCAAGCAACGGTTCAAAACCAAACACTAGGAATTTAGGCCCTATTCATTAATTTGGGGCACATACACCATTCCTAATCCATCCCTCATCCTCAACCCAATAACTATAGAGGGGGAATTTAGAATATTAGAGGAATATTTGCCTAATTTCAAGGATTGGGTGTAGAATGGATGTGTATTGAGGCCCAATAACTACTCAAAGTTAAAAATTAGTTTTTCAAAGCCTCACTTTTACTTTCAAGGTTCATAGGATTTAGATGCGGCCCTAACCATGGTGTAGTCCCTCAAGATGGAATGTTTGGATAATGAGAATGATTATTATGATAAGTTGCAAAAGGTATGGGTCACATGGATCAAGCCTTGGTTTTGGTACAAACATTAGGGATTTAGGCATATGCCATATGTTTTAAGACTTACAATCCATGCATGGGTCCCTAGACCAAAATACATTCCCTATATAAGAAATACTTATCATATCAGAGTAATGTGGACTTAATTTTGGGGATTAGGATTGTATTTTGTGTCCCACTCCATGAATTTGGAATAAAATATAATTATTTGGATCATAATCATCATTATTATGTCCTATAAGCCATGAATATGACCTCATACCATGACACTTCAATTATATAAGAGGAATAAGACATGATTTTGAGGGTTGGACAAAAAGGATGGTTTGCATTGTCTAAGCCACGATTTCTTAGCAAAAAACATGTATTGATGCCCTAACTGTTTCTTTTAAGGTTCATAAGTCTTGCACAAGTCCCGAGACCATGGAATAATCCCTATGTAATGAATGTTTGGCTTGCAAGAGGAATATATAAACAATTTTTAGGATTAGATGTATTAGGTATGAGACACATGGACTAAGCCATGGTTTGGGAAAATATATCAAGGATTTGCACCCTACACCATGACACATCCATTATAAAACGAAATTTTGTCCTAGAATAAGAGTATGGGCCTGATTTCCAGTGTTTGACATATCAAGGATGGGTCACATGGTCCAAGTTGTCGTTTGGGGGTAAAAATGTGGATTTGTGCACAAACCATGATTTCTAACCATTGATAAGCATGCATATGGATGCCCATCATAACATAGGACATCAATAAAGAACATTTGGCATACAATATTACTATGTCTCAAATTTTAACAATTAGGCATAGTCATCATGGGTTCAATCACCCAATTTGTGGTTTAGAATCAAAACCATGCCTTTTTATCCTAACTATCAATTTTAGGGATTATAGTCCATGTTTAAGGACGTATACCATGACACATACAACATAGAAGGAATGTTGGGCTATATATTTAATTCCAAACTAAGGATTTACAGAAAATATTTAAGGATTAATAAGGCTTGATTATATATTTAGAGCTTGATTAACATTCCATCTAATAAAAATTATAAAAGAACAAGAGTCAAGGTTCAATTTTCATTTAAAATGGAAATCAAGTTGAGGAAAAAATACACACACACATAGGGGAAAAAACATAAAGTCATCTAAATACCTCTATGTGAAGATCCCCAAGTGATCAATATACAACAACTTCTACATCAAAACCAACAGATGAAGAAACTCACCTCTTGGATGGAGGGGTGTCATATCAGAAGAGATGCATTATAGAAATACTTTAAAGTTAATTATAACAAATATTCTTAAAATGAAACATTAAATACAAAAAAAATGAATATATATATATATATATATATATATATAAATTATGTCATCTAACCTCATCCAAGAAATTGTCTTGAATAGGATCCTCTCTCAGGCCATAACAAGTATGTCCATAATGCAAGCACCAATGAAGAGTAACTAGTTAAATAAAAACTAGTTAGATGATGGCTTGACACCAAGTAGTCTAACATCATCAGAGGACGTCTCTTGATGAGATGCTGCTACAAATGCGCTATCTTGCACTAGAATACATGTCAAGGATGATATCGTAGTACTAATGGCTAGGATCCTATCTCCAAGTTGAAGTGCTCCGCGGGGGAGGGGTGGGGGGAGGGTGGGTGGTTGGGAACACGCATAGGATAATGAATCCCTCTCAATGGGTTATTTATAGTATTTTATCACTCCATAGTCAAGAAAAAACCAACCCTTTGGAATACACCAATGTCAAAATAATTCACATGGATATCAAGAACGATCTGAACCGATAATTTTTGCAAAAAAATACAAGGGAACTTCCCTATCATTATAGGGAGCTTTATCAAAAATTAAAAACCATTGATCCATACAAATGGCATCTCTATGGTTGGATATGTGCACTAATGCATGAAAAGACACCTCTTTCTCAAACACATTATACAACTTGATGATAACTTTATACCCAAACCAATCACTCTTGCCATAAAAAATCATATTTTTGGGTCAAAAACATAAAAAAACAACTTTTGATAAAAAAAATGGTGTTACTTGTATCAACATTTTTTTAGGGATAAAATTACAACTTTTTGGAAACCTCATCCAGTTTAATTACAATCAAAACCCTAAATCAATCATTGAATGTTACACCTCCAATTGTCACATCATGTTCCATATGTGGTCCTCATATTATCTGCATGAAAAGACATGATTTTATTTCCTCCTATGGGTGTTAGGAACCTTTATCATGTCACCCCTTCCATCCCTTGGTCATCCTTGGGAAGAATCCAAGCGTTTGAGGGTCGAAATCTAACCTAACAAACCCCCTTTTAAGCCTTGTACAAAAAATATTGCCCCATCTTAGCTGTCCTAGGAGTGAAAATTACAACATTTTTCACTCTTTACATGCTTATGGGGGAGTGGAAATTCTAAATATTCACTCTTTACACCACTTTGGGGGAGCAAAAATATTTTTTAGCCTTATCCCTATGTTTTTGGATCTTGAGATATTTTGATGGGACTAGTCCTCCTTTGAATCCAACCTCCTATTCCATCCTTGGTAAGATGAATACCCTTCATCCAAGTTATCCTCTCTTAGATCCAAAATCCTCTCTAATTGGTTGGCCTCCCAAACCATACTTAAGGAGGGCCATCCATGGGATAATAGAGGTGATTTTAGAGAGAATCAAACCTTTGGTCTTGTAACTTTTGGAGGGAAACACTTCAAGAGGTGGATATTATGATCTTAAGAGTATTGAAGGGACATTGAAGGAGAGCTACAAGATTTTAAATCAAGCATGATTAAGGCATAGCACATGTTGTATGGCTTCCTTATTTCTTTTTTTCTAATCTAACTTAGCCTATTCCTCCCACTTTCATGTATTTAATGGTGAATGCATGAAATTGTCTATATTTTCATAGTTATATATTAGTTATACATAAATTTATTTGGATAAGGTGTTGTCTTTCCATTACGAACATGTTCATAAGCCCATGGTTAAAGTCTAGGAGCTGGAGAAACTTAGTAGTAGCGAGGACAACCATCGAAAGTGAGGCAGGCCATATACCTACTTTTTCTTTCCATAGATTTCTTATCTACATATGAGCTAGATCTAGGAGGGTTATAGTGTCTATTTGTTGTATTTCTATCTTGTGTAGGAAACTAGGGGTCTCTTCCAATCCCAAGAAGATATCAACCTATCTATAGGGAGACTTTCTTATAATAGGAATTGGTGAACATACTAGGGATTTCCCTAGGTTAACCTTATGATTACTTGTTTAGATCATAAAAACTCTTATAAGTGTTATTTGTTATCATCTTAGATCCTATTTGGTCATCATTGAGGACCATATTCAACATAGGATTTCATCCCCTCTCGGATCTAGGCAAATTTTTTCATTTATTTACCCCTACAAGACATTTTTCTCTCCCTCTAAACCCCTCACAGAGCAAAAATTTCATATTCTCGCTCCCTCCCAATGTCACTAGGAGAGAAAATTTCCCTATTTTCTCTCTATGGTTGCTTATAATGGAGTGAAAATATCTCGTTTTCTCTCTATGCATGACTATACAGGGGAGAATACCCCATGTTTTAGGTTTTTTGGGTGCTTTTTTCTAGGGTTCACTTTGATCTCCTGGTTTAATGTTGTTTGCATGATCCTTTACTATGTGTTAGGAGAAACAATTGCTCTTAGATATAGAATTTCGGTGCCTCTTAGGTTTCTTTTGTTTTCTCTTTTATTTTGTTTAATCAATGAAGGTTTGAAGTCAACATAGGCTAACTTGATCCTATGTTGATCTAACTACTTCCCTTCTATAATTTTTCCTGATTAGTGGCACTTAGAACTCTATTAGGATGATCTAGTTACACTCAATCCCTGTTTGGAAACATTTGGGACCCTTTTTTGGTTTTTGGGAATCAAGGTTTGATTAGGTTTTTTTATGCAATTTTCTGTTTTTTTTGTACTAGGTGAAGTTCCTAATTCCTAACAATTCCAGAACTTTGTGACCCTCTCCTAGTTCCCCTCATACCATTTGATTGAGCTTGGATTGATAATAAGAGAATTCTAAAATATATCTTTCTTATAATTTTTTTTCTTGGTTTGTTTTGGTAGGATTTGGAAAGATTGGCATGTCCTTTCCTTGTGGGTCTGTTACTGTTTTTCACTCTAGAAACTAGATTTTGGCTATTGATTATGTAGTGTAGTTGGGAGTGGTTTTATCTTAAATTTGAAGAGAAATGAATCGTATATTAGGAAATCTATTTGATATATATACATTTTTCAATCAAAGAGGATTCTATGTTTCTTGAATTGAATTTTATATTTCTTTGCTTGAAAATTTTTACTTCTTTTTGTAGATAGTATTCTTCAAAATTGGGAAATTTGCATTTCATTTTCATATCCATGAGTTGAGTTGGTTTCGGGTTTCTTATCATTCATTAAAAAATAGGATAAAATTGCATTTGCATATTATTGTGCATTTGGGAAGAAAAACTCCCTCTCCCTCTCTTAAGTAGGACTTTCTTGAAAACAAGACTTGCATCTCATACTTGCATGGTTTTGAGTCAAGTCATTGCTTCATCTTCCACTTAACCGCATAAGATAAAATCAATAAATAGTTAAGTTAAAATATTTTAGAAACTATGTGATAGGTTAGATATGTGTTCTAATATCATAAAATGTAGGAGTTTTCATTATTTGTATTGTGTTATATCCTAAAGACAATGCGGTTCTTCCACATATATAGAGTATATTAGAAGGCCCCTTTCAAACAATTATGCATCATACAACACCACTATATATTTTGAGCTCCCATGTACCTTATATATATTGGGATACCCCTATAGAATCCTGGAATCATCTGAGTAAGCCTTTTAACCATCTTATTGTCATAGTACACCGAGAACAACACTGAGGGAGATTACTATGCATGTACTATCAAGTAGGGTTATATGGCAAAGGGTACCATCCCAATACTTATTGGTTAGTTCGGTTAAGAATTGAGTTGAGTATAATTATTGGACCCTATAAGATATTATGAGTTGTGATCCCATGAGTTGTGATATTATAAGATATAAGGTATAGTTATTCTCGAATTTGGTGATCCCATATGCATCTAATGCTTCAAATTTTGACTCTCCACCACTAGAGAATCAACCCCAAAATGATCCTTTTCCCTCTTTGTTCAATGTTTCTTATTCTACCTCTTCTTCCTCTCCTGATAAAAGCAGTGATTCTAGTAATCATGAGATTAATAAGAATAAGAAAAAAAAGATTAATAGGAAGAATAATAAGAAATATACCAAGAATAAACCAACTACATCTATTGAATATCTATCTATTCAAACACCTCAAAAACCAAAGTTTCCTCGCAATATTGCAAGGTTATCACCTTCTTAAGGATTTCCCTAGTCTTCCCAAGGTCTTGGAAGTGTGGTCGAAAAGTTTTAAGCAACCCGTATCATCAGACTATGGACATAATATTGATGAAAACCCATAAATTAGTGACTCCATCATTAAGATTCAGAAGAGTAAAGACAAGAATCCTTTCCTATTGTGTAAATGAATGCACTTCACTTACCGATGTCCTTGCATGGACGAATATTTGTGATTGTTGGAAGGTATTTATGCATCTCAATCACAACTTCTGATTGGTTATAGTAATTTTTCACTTGACCCACCATTGGTTGATCAATTCGTCCATACTATGATAATTTAGTCTACAACATGATATAGGAGCCCAAGAGACTCTCACAAATCGAATTACTTGCAAAAACCAACAAAAAAGCTTGAAAGAGGAACAATTTTACATACACAACGTGAAAAGAAACTGGATATTATTGAACTTTCTAACATCTGAATGTGTTTAAAACAATTTTGTATTACATATGGATCAATTCATTAGGCTTAGGAATCTAAATCTGAGTGTACATGTGAAATGGCCAAAATTGGCCTCAATCCCCCCTAAATGGGATAAACAAGCTCCAACTCAGCCCAAATGTTCACGAACCAAGGTGTGGACGTGGCTGAAGCGTACTAGGGAAATGATGAATCCATGGAATTCATGGGTGAGCAATTAGATGTGGGTGGGAGGCTCAAGGTGAGCAATAAATGCTCCAACAGTCCAAAAATTGGGCTAGAAACACCCCTAGTGCTCCTAGTCAACCAAATTCTCCTAAAAAAGAGGAATGGGAGAAAAACTGTCATTAATGAGGGTGAACATGTGGAGGTCAACTGATTTGGAGTGCTCTTGTAGGTGTGAAAGCACCAAAATAGCTGGTTATATTGCCGAATCAACTTCCTTAAGTCCAAACCATAGCATATTATTGCATAAATGAAAATAAAATTGACTAAGGCTATAGACTAAGGTACTAAGTGGTGGATTATTGTTCTGATACCCCTCCTTAACCATAAATTAGTACAACTCATTAAAAGTTTATTGGAGGCCTTGGAAACAAAGGCTCAAGTCACCTCAATACAAACATAATTTTATTTTTCCATGTCAAAATGAGAAAAAGAGGAAAACCTCATGGGACAAAAATTCCCCTATAAAATGGAAATGGGGCTAAAAACCTGTAAGTAAATGGAAACAATTACCATCCATCACTCACTCCAAGAAAATATCTCAAGTGAGTGAATTCCTTCTCTATAAAACTCTTGGTGAATATGTCAGTAGTTTGCTCAGTCGATGGACAGTACTGCAAGGAAATCACCCTGTTATGCACTAAGCCCCGAATGTAGTGCATATGGATCTCTATGTTGTTTGTTTTCTACCTATGAACTGGACATGTAGATATCTTTATGGAACTTTTATTATCAACCCAAATGGTATTGGGAGAATCAAATGCAACATCAAGCTCTTGAAGAGTACCTTGCAACCACACACATTGTGTGGTTGCATTCAGTGGTCCCCTGTATTCGGCCTCTACTGAAGAAAGAGAAATTTTGTGTTGTTTCTTACTAGAACATAAAATAGGACCATAAGAAAGCATGAAAACAAAACCTAAAGTGGAATTTCTATCACTGGTGTTATCACTCTAGGAAACTCCTCTAGGTTGTAGCTCGAGGATGCCTAGTAACTTAAATGTTTCTAATGGTTTTCCTAAATGGATCAATTTAGATGACCTAAAAGACCTCACACACTCAAGACATGCATAAAACTCAATAAAAAAATAAGGCTTCTAACCACCAATGTTCATAGGGTTGATAATAAGATGAATAAATGGAGAACTTACTATGCTGGCATATTCATATATAAAGCAATCACATATGAATGGCTAATCATAACAAGGAAAAATACTTGTAATTCAACTCATCAACACATATATAGGATGAAAACTATCTGGCAATAGATAAACATAATAAAATTGAATCAGTCATTCAAGCACAAGTACAGAACATAACAGAGATGGAACCTGAACATATAATGGCAAAAGAGCTTATATAAAATGATGAATAACATGAGAATATTGAATATAATAAGTGTCTCACAAGTATCTGAAGTCGAACCCTTGCTTCAACATAAGTCTTAGGCTTTATAGCCTTTACAAAATTTATTTTAGATCCTCAAAAGTTTGATCTGATTTACTAAAAATAGATAAAATAACTGTTTTTGCAAAATTAGGTCAAAAAACCCTAATTTAAGTGCTAACCTATCTAACTCTAACACTTTTTCACTCCTTGAACTCTTTGATAACTATAGTGATCACTGAAGTAGAGCTATGACCTATTATCTGACAAATAAGTCATGGTTTGGCAAAAGCAGGTAGGGTTTGTGACCCATTTCACCTTGATGGCACCCTCAAAACTAGAACAGACCCTTTCCACCGGTGCCTTTAATCAATTTTCAATTTCATAATTCACTCTTGAGGTGTTTGTACCCATCAAAATTGGTTATGTGTTGAAGCATGTCTTTTTTCACCCTTTTGTGCTTTTGGTGGTTAAGGAAACATAATTCTGGGCATGTAAGCTGCCAAAAGCTCTGCTTTCGGTGGCTAATGAACAACTGCTGCGTTCGCCTAAGCCACCGAAAGATCTATTTTATGCAAAATTTAATTAGTCTTCAATCAACCTTTTACAACTTTATTCCTGAATTTCTGGTACTTCTTCAACCTGCATAGGAGTTGGAATACTGGCAACATCACGAGCTACCTCCGGGTCCTAAAGGCTAATTGTTGCCTCTGCTAGGGTTTCCAATGCAAGGTGTGTTTTAGGGTTTGGATCCTTCTTTTGAAACCTTGACATTTTGACCATCCTATAGAGCCTGGAGTTATCCTTCATTAATCTCAAATTTCTTCTTTTCAGCAAGACATACATCCCTCTCATTTCTAAAATAGAATTATGCAATTCAGTATTTTTCTTAGTTAATCTTGCATTATTTCTTTTGATCTCTCTATCTAAGACCTCTATTTCATGTATCTTCCCTAATAGCTGGTTGATTCTTTGAGACCTAGGTTCACTTGAGGAAGTCTCTGCCATTGGTTCATCTTGACCTTCCCTTATAGTTGGTGAGGGAAAATCCTCGTGCTCTGCTGCAACCTGCTATGTTAGGTCAACTTCTTGCCCTTCTTCTTCTTCAAAGTCTAAGTGAGGTAGGTTGAGTATGTTTCTCTCTGGTGCTGAAAATTCTTCTACATATTCAGAAAATATTCATGGACTGACATATGAGGTAAAAAATGCCACCTGGAGGACTGACATGTCTTCTTTTGCCCCAAAAATTTGGCCAAACTACTGAAAACTGGGGCTCAGAGATGGATTTGGTTCTCCAAATCCGTGACACCTATGTATAAACCGAAAGAGGTTTTTGTATATTGATTTGTTGTGAGAAAAATATCTCTCATTTTTTTGGAATTCATTTGCATTTTCTCAAGATTTGTATTTCAAAAACATGTGTCAAACAGGGAAATTTTGAGATCCAAAAATTAGGGCTCAGAGATGGATTTGATTCTCCCAAACTAAAAAACCTGTAGGAAAAATGAGAGAGGTTATTGTTATCTAACATGTTATAAACAAAAACCTCTGAGAGTTTTGCAAAATCATTCTCTAGTTGCTCATAATCACCATTTTAAAATGATTCCTTTTTCATAGTAAAACGCCAATTTTGGTGGCTTGGAGCACCTTGAGATTTCGGTCTTAGCCGTCGAAAGTCCGCTTTTCATGGCTTAGAGACCGTTTTGAAACAACACTTAGCCACAAAAACTTGTTTTTGAGTTTTTTGAGTAGGTCCTCCTCCTCTCTTCATCTTCTTGAATTTTCTTCTGCGCCTGCAAAATTGAAATTCAAACCCTAGGGAAGGATACTACAATGTTGGATCCAGAGAGAGCTTGGATCAATGAGAATGGATGCAGGAAATGTGGAATAAATTGAGGATAGGTTGCTAATTTTGAGGGTATTCTCAGTAATTGGTACTTGAGCAGTGGGACAGTCAGTTCTGATGAGAACTGTGAGATGGCTAGCGCAATGATCTTTTTAATTAGGACTTAACGTTTTGTGGTGGTTCGATTGCAGTCACAGGACAAGTGGAGGGTAGCTAGGGTTTGGGTCTGTTGCCCATCACTTCTATTTTATAACAACCTTTTCCTTTACCAGCTCATGATTTTTTCTACAATTTCAGTCTTTTCGGTGGCTAAGAGCTTGTTAGAGGTGCTCTTCATGCTGATGGAGGTTGATATTGACGTCGACACTAACCGTTTTCCTTTTTGGATATTTCAGTGGTTTAGGTATTCTTGGTTCCGATTTTTTAGCTGTCAAAAGTTGGGTTTTTTGGTGGCTAATGAACTATTGAAAATTTCTCCTAAGCCACTGAAAGATCCTTTTCCAAAATTTTATTAAAAATGGAGTCAACAGGATTTCGATGGTTAATGTAGTCCTGAGTACAAATTGTTAGCTGCTGAAAGCTGGGATTTTCGGTGGCTAATGAACTGTTGAAAAGTTCGCCTAAGCCACCAAAATCTAAACTTTAATTTTTGTTGTTGTTGAAAAAACAGAACACAAGCCATTCCAATTTTGTTAATCACCCAGACATATTTCATAATATGCCTTGAAATATTCATCACTATGCAAAAATAAATTGTCTGAGTTTGACCTATTGAAGACTAATTTATTTGGGAGATAACATCTGGCTCCTATTCAGGGATGGGAACCTTTCTGTGAGGTCCGAAGAACCCCAGACCAAATGCCTTTCCTGAAAAACAAAGATTAAATCTATATTCTAGTGCTCCATTGGGCATGGAGTCATTTGTCCTTCATAACTGATCTGCTGCAACTTGCCTATAGCCCGCTTTGCTTATTCATGAATACAACTGAAAATGACCTAGCTATTCATTTTAAGAGCTTATTTTCCTACCTATTCCTACTCCTAATTCTAATCAGTGGAGTCTTCTTATCAAGTGACATCATGATTCCAATGTAGCCATGTCAGAAGCTGATCTGCTGAACTTATCCTTGATCTTGACCTGAAAAATAAATGAAACCCTAGCATGCAACAATGTAGTTTCAAAGGGTGACAGAACCAGCTATCATCTGACACAAATATTTTGATATCTATGCTGCTCATAAGTTCCAGATAGTCAGCAACAGGGTCATAAAATCCAACAGGAAATACCTTTTTATGCTGCTGATCTTTTCCTCCACGGATGTCAATGTTGAATGTGGACTGCTCAACCTTTGGCTGATAAAAATGCAAGCTCAACAGCTGATCTAAATATTTCTGTTCCCCTTCACGTAATATGAATTCATCATGATGATATGCTGGCTTATTACAACTAACTATTTCCTCTTCCACAATAATATCTTTGCAGGATATATCAAAACTGAAAATATCTTTATTGGACTTTTGAGCAGCAGATTCGTAACAAGCATCTAGTTCCTTATCATAATTTGAAGCAACATATTCATAAGGAGAAGGAATATCTTTCTGATGTTCTAGTTGGATATTAAATAGTCCCTGAAAATCTTGTTCCTCATGGTTACCCCAACTTCCCTTAATCTGCAAATATGGAAAATGTCAGCTAGCCTTACTAATTTCAATGGTCATTTGACTAGCAGAAAGCTGATCAATTCCATGTGTAGTTAAAGAAATCAATTCTTCAGATTCACAACAATCAGATTCAATGATAGTAGAAAAACATTCAACTCCTTTATAATCCATTTCTAGTTCATGTTGATTAAAAAATGCATCATCTTGAAGATTCTTGAAGGGATGCTACATATTGTGAGGGAGAGATTCGTCTCTATTTACATCTTTAGCCTTATGATTTAATTCATATTCATCACAACAATTACCAAATATAAGATCATCTAAAAAATACCTTTTGCAGTGCTCAGTGAATGCTCGGTGAAAATCCTTCAATGATGAAATGCTGGAAGGAGGTAAAGAAAAATACCACTGACGTGCATCACCATACAATGAATACATAAACATATTCATACGAACATCTTCATGCTGCTGATCTAATAGATCCATGCATTCGTGAAACTTGAGGAGGTGTTATGTAGGATTGTCTTCTTTCTCCTCCTTGAAGACAGGTAGAAAATCTCCCCATTTGGACATATCGGGTACTGGATGTGGGAAACCAGGAACTGAAGAGAAGTCAAGAGGTGCAAACCTCTGAGCCAAAATAGCATTAAATGCTTTTAACATATAAATATTGTGGAGTCACCACTGAATTTGTCCTTCATGGAGTCGCCAGGGATGATATCTTCACAAGCAGCAGTGCTTGAAGATTCCTCAACCCTAAAATTTTCTGATTTACTTAAAACTTCTGAGAACTAGATGCTTCTTCAGAAGAAGATTGAAATAGAGGTCTATTTGATATAACAGTAGAAATATCTCTTGAAATACCTGATGTAGCTCCCCTTGTAACTCTGGAGGTTTATCTTAGTGAATCCCTTTCTCTTCTTAAAATCTCTTCTGGATCTGAAACAAGTGTTACTTGTGGCCCTTTAGGGTTTGCTCTGGTACTTGGTCTTCTTGAAGCCACCTTATTCTAATGGAGTCGCTAGATATATGATTACAACCAAAATAGTGTCCAGACTTTGTCTATCATCAAAGTAGGATCTATGTTGTCTCCAAGGGAAGCCGAGCTTCAATATCGTCTCCTCGACAACAGTGCCAATTTGTTAGCACTCCAGAAAATTCCTCTAGGTTGCAGCTCGAGGATGCTTGGTAACTTAAATGTTTTTAATGTTTTTTCTAAATGGATCAAGTCAGATGACCTAAAGGACCTCACACACTCAATACATGCATAAAACTCAATAAAAAGATAAGGCTTCTAACCACCAATGTTCATAGGGTTGATAATAAGATGAATAAATGGATGACTTACTATGCTAGCAGATTCATATATAAAACAATCACATATGAATGGCTAATCATAACAAGGAAAAATACTTGTAATTCAACTCATCAACACATAGATAGGATGACAGCTATCTTGCATTAGATAAAAAGAATAAACTTGAATCAGACATTCAAACACAAGTACAAAACATAAAAGAGATGGAACCTGAACATATAATGGCAAAAGAACTTATATAAAATGATGAATAACATGATAAGCTTGAATATAATAAGTGCCTCACAAGTCTCTGAAGTCGAACCCTTGCTTCAACATAAGTCTTAGGCTTTATAGCCTTTACAAATTTTATTTTAGATTCTCAAAAGTTTGATCTGATTTACTAAAAATAGATAAAATAACTATTTTTGCAAAATTAGGTCAAAAAACCCTAATTTAAGTGCTAACCTATCTAACTCTAACACTTGTTCACTCCTTGAACTCTTTGATAACTGTAGTGATCACTGAAGTAGAGCTATGACTTGTTATTTGACAGATAAGTCACGGTTTGTCAAAAGCAGGTAGGGTTTGTGACCCATTTCACCTTGATGGCACCCTCAAAACTAGAACAGACCCCTTCCACCGGTGCCTTTAATCAATTTTCAGCTTCATAATTCACTCCTGAGGTGTTTGTGCCCATCAAAATTGGTTCTGTGTGGAAGCATGTATTTTTTCACCCTTTTGTGCTTTCAGTGGTTAAGGAAACAAAATTCTGGGCATGTAGGCTGCCGAAAGCTATGCTTTTGGTGGCTAATGAACAACTGCTGCGTTCACCTAAGCCACCGAAAGCTCTGTTTTCTGCAAAATTTAATTAGTTTTCAATCAACCTTTTATGAATTTATTCTTGACCTTCTGGTACTTCTTCAACTTGCCTAAGATTTGGAATATCAACAACATCACGAGCTACCTTCGGGTCCTGAAGGTTAATTGCTGCCTCTGCTAGGGTTTCCAGTGCAAGGTGTGTTTTAGGGTTTCTATAACCTCAAAATTTTGACCATCCTGTAGAGCCTGGAGTTATCCTTCATTAATCTCATATTTCTTCTTTTTAACAAGACATACATCCCTCTCATTTCTAAAATAGAATTATGCAATTGAGTATTTTTCTTGGTTAATCTTGCATTATTTCTTTTGATCTCTCTATATAAGACCTCTAGCCCATGTATCTGCCCTAATAGATGGTTTATTCTATGAGACCTAGGTTCACTTGAGGAAGTCTCTGCCATTGGTTCATCTTGACCTTCCCTTGATGTTGGTGAGGGTAAATCCTCATGCTCTACTGCAACCTGCTCTGTTAGGTCAACTTCGTGCCCTTCTTCTTCTTCAGAGTCTCAGTGAGGTAGGTTGAGTACGTTTCTTTCTAGTGTTGAAAATTCATCTACATATGCAGCAAATATTCATGGACTGATAGATGAGGTCAAAATGCCACCTAGAGGACTGACAGGTCATCTTTTTCCCCAAAAAATTGGCCAAACTGTTGAAAACTGGGGCTCAGAGATGGATTTTGTTCTCCAACTATGTGACACTTGTGTATAAATTAAAAGAGATTTTTGTATGTTTTTGTGGTGTGAGAAAAAACCTATCTTAGTTTTTTGTAATTCGGTTTCGTTTGCTCGATATTTGTATTACAAAAACATGTGTCAAATAGGGAAACTTCGAGATTCAAAAATTAGGGATCAGAGATGGATTTGATTCTTCTAAATTGCAACACCTGTAGGAAAACTAAGAGAGGTTATTGTTCTTTGACATGTTAGAAACAAAAACCTTCGAGAGTTTTGTAAAATGATTCCCCAGTCACTCATTATAACCATTTTAAAATGATTCCTTTTCATAGTAAAACGCCAATTTCGGTGGCTTGGAGCCCCTTGAAATTTTGGTCTTAGCTGCCGAAAGTCTGCTTTTCGTGGCTTAGAGATCATTTTGAAACAACGCTTAGCCATATAAGCCTATTTTTGAGTTTTTTGAGTGGGTACTCCTCCTCTCTTCATCTTCTTGAATGTTCTTCTGTGACTGCAAAATTGAAATTCAAACCCTAGGGAAGGATACTACAATGTTGGATCCAGAGAGGGCTTGGCTCAATGAGAATGCATGCAGGAAATGTGGAAAAAATTGAGGAGAGGGTGCTGATTTTGAGGGGCTGATCAGTAATTGGTACTTGAGCAATGGGACAGTCAGTTCTGATGAGAACCATGAGATGGTCAGTGCAGTGATCCTTTTAACTGGGACTTAACTTTTTGTGGTGGTTCAGCTGCAGTCACGGGATAGGTGGAGGGTAGATAGGGTTTGGGTCTCTTTTCCATCACTTTAGTTTCATAATGACCTTTTCCTTTACCAGCTCATTATTTTTTCTGCAGTTTCAGTCTTTTCGGTGGCTAAGACCTTGTCAGAGGCGCTCTTCATGCCGATGGAGGTTGATATTGACTATAGCACTAACCGTTTTCCTTTTTGGAGCTTTCAATGGTTTAGGTAGTCTTGGATTTGGATTTTTAGCTGCCAAAAGCTGGGATTTTTGGTGGCTAATGAACTGTTGAAAAGTTTTCCTAAGCCACCTGTTGCAGCTGCAACAATTTCCCAAAATTCTAAAATTTTTTATGACCCTCCTCTACTTTGAATTAGTTTGATTTTCTTCCTTATCTTGATCTAATGACTTTTGGAATGTTTTCAAATGCTTGGGTAGCTCTATCAATTGATCTGATGTTTTCCTTAACGCTTAAATTAATCCCATGCATAATCAAGTTTACCGTTGCTTTTTAAATACCTTTGAAGCCTTCCTAAATCGGAAGTTGGTTCATTTGAATTTCCCGCCATTGCGGAGGCCTGTGCCTTGTATTTTTCCACTGTTGCAGATGGTTTTTGGTTCTACAACGATTACTTTCCTAGCCGCCGTTGCAGACGGATCCTCGTTCTGGCTTCCGTCGTTACGAATCAGTCTGGGTTTCTTTTTTTTTTTTTTTGTTGGCTGTGTATCGGAGCCGTTTGCCTTCGTTCTCTCCGCCGTTGCGGACGGTGTCTTGTTGTGAATGTCCGCCGTTGCGGAGGAGTCTAAGCTTTCATTCCCCGATCCTAAAAGCCATCCGATGTCTGATCATTGTTTTGTTTCACCTTACCTGTTCGCCATTGCGGAGGAAGTTTTCGTTCATCAGCCGATCCTATAAGCTTCCGACGTCCGATTATTATTTTTTCCACGCCTTGCTCACCGTTGCAGACGGGTTGGTGCTGTGGTTTTCCTCCGTTGCGAAAGGTTGTGAGTTCTTACCCTCCAATCCGGATTTGTTTTTCGTCGATCTTTTAAGTCGTCACACGTGCTGCCCAGTTCTATATATTCGGGGACAGCATTTTATTTTTCTATTATTGTTTTTTGCTGCCCAGCGCTGTCGCCGTTTGAGCTGTCGTATTCTCTAAGGACCCTGCTGTCGGTACGCTTGCATCCAGGTGGCAACCGTGGAGGCTTGGACGTTGTCGACCCGCTCATCCTCCCATAGATTGCATTGTGTTGGCTAGGTAGGCTCCTTGTCATCTTCTCCTTTTTCATTTATACTATGAGTGGGTTTTCTACGGTGGTATGGTATTCCCCGGCCGTTTTTCCACATACCACTACGTTTTGAGCCTTGGTATTATATTATTTTTCCTCGGGAGGGTAGTATAACCTTCAGAGCAGCTAATTTTTTTTTCCATCATTGTTGTTACAACCCCGCGCAGAAAGGAACAAGGGGGGTTCGGTGCGGACGGCCGTCCGCACCAAAACCCCTGTGCAAGGATGTTGAGTAGGGGCTGGTTAAAAGCCATATCTCCCTGGTAGTTAACTTAAGCGGTTTGATGCTTCCCATTCATTTGACCGACGCTGTCCTGTGCACCCTGTTCACGCCCATTTTTCTAGCCGTGGCCGAAAAAGAGTTTAATGTTGCAGCCAGTAGTTGACATTGTCTGCTCAGGAAGTTTCCTTGGTGTAGCGGCTGTTTGACCTAGGCTTTTCCGCGTACTGTTATTTCAAAACCCCAACCTATGAGAGGGTGTATTCGCAGCACTCTTTCTACGTGATTTTGCCCCTATCCGTCTCGCGCATTGTTTTTCTAATAGCACCCGCAGGGATTGGAATGTGGGTTCGAATTAATGTAATTATTATTATTATTTATTTTGCCTAGCCATATGGTTGAATTGTTGGTATTGAAAGCATGGGTGACTTGCGCAGTCATACTACATATAGTTACTTTCAATCATCTCATTCGTTGCTATACCTAGACTAAACCCCTGAACTCGGTGCATTGCATTTTAAATGGTATAAGGGTCAAAGTTTTTGTTGTACATGTATACAGTTGCTTCACTAAATAATACGGTATAGGAAAATAGCACATAGCGTAGTAATTTAGTTTTAATGCTGGCCTGAATATAGCTGATAAATTGCTCAGTATCGTGTAGCAGCAGTAGATTGCTCACTTTATAGCACAGGATTGAGTTTGCTTCATACTAGGTATAGATAAGGTCACGGAATACTGTACACCAGTTTCAGTGGTTCTGATAGCCAGGGCATTTTTGGGCTGTACATGCACGCATTTGTTGCCCCACTTGCTCTCACATTAAACACATGAAAATGGCACTTTGCATATGGATGTAATTTTATTACAGTCTAGAAGATGGTTGATGTGATGTTTTAATATCACGCAATTTTTTTTTGCATCATGCTGAGATATAGACAAGAGCACTAAATAATGTGCATTTGGTCAGTTAAGTTATGCAAACTTATATCTTAGTTTCATTAACTAGTTCCTGCCATGATATCCATAAAAAGAATAAAGTGCCGCACACTGTCATGCAAATGTATGCACCTTGAATGTCTCAATGTTACAATGTTATATATGGCAGGAAGAAGCCGAGTTCACCATGTCCAAAAGACAAAAGAAGAAGGCCCCAGTGGTGGAAGAAGTACCAGAAGCAGAAACTGAGACAAAGACTGAATATATATATGAAGAAACCCAATGTGCTTCTGGTGTTGAGCCCGAGTACAAATGGGGTGACATATACAGATTGATTTCCCGTAGGGAGGTTCCCGACACGGGCCTCGAAGAAGAATCTATCTATACTAACATAGAGAAGTCTTCTATCATGAAAGTTGCCACCAGACCAGAGCTGTTCCCATGCTCTGAAGTAATTGGCTGGATTTTGCCACATGTGAATACGACCACAATGATCATAGGAAACACTGAAGGACAGGGCTATGCTGCGTTTATCCCTGGATATGTGGCGTTGGCCTACCACCTACCAGAACCCCAGGTTTTCTTATCTGACGATTGGCTGGACAGCATCAGAATGGACCTGGTGGAAACTCTCAATAAAATGCTCTTACAAGGAAATATGTACCGATATAGACAGACTGGTGAGTATGATACAGCGAGCTTGAGGGCTCCCTATAGGTTTATAGCACTGATGCTAAATAGGATCTTTGGAAGAGCTCATGGCAGACTCTTCAAGCTTGAATGGATACCTATTATCTTTCATGTGGCAACACAAGGAACAGTCTTCAATTGGGCCAGCCTTGTGTCAAGCAGTCTGTCCTCTTGCTTGGCCGCAGCCTTGGGAGGAGAAGTTCAGAGAAGGTCCGAGTTCTACATGATTTCAATACTAGTAGATTGCATACTGTGTAACCATCCTTTCCCCGGTCTCAAATGCATCTAGGACAGGGAAAGAATGCCTGTGTATGCTGCGTATAGACCATTGTGGGCTAACCAATACCATAACCCTTACACAGAGGTCTGCGAGCACTTCATTATGCCTCTCTACACACTCATTTTCCGTAAGGAATGTGACTGTATGTCAGAAGGTGCCATGCAGGTAATAGGAGAATATGCTGATTATTTCTTCACTGAAAATGGCATGTACATCCGAATGTATGGAGGATCAAAGACTCCTTTACCACTGCCCAAATATGCAATGGATTATATAGTCCATAAAGAGGCAATCAGGCAAGTGTTCATTGATGGAATAGGTAGTTTCTTGTTCCAACACAAGAAGACTACATACCCTCCTTTACCATTCAGGCTAGGTAGCTACAAGTTCACCAGGGTGAAACAAGCTGCCAAATTCATAGAGGAACTAGGGAAGTTTCATTTTGGTGAGATGCCTTTCCGGCGAAATGATACTCTCGGTAAAATAGTGGAACACTGTAAAGGGCATAAGGTGTTTTTCGAATACACCCATCATTTCGATAAGGAAGAATCTGTCTTCCGGAATGCTCCAAATATGACGATGCTAATGAGAAGATTTAAGAAGAAAATCACCACCATAGGTGGGAAAGGTGATGAACAGAAAAAGGCTGAAGAAGGAATTAAAAGGAGAAATGAAGAAGCTCAAAGGTTGGAAAAGGAGGCTGTAGAAGGGAGAAGAAGAGAAAATTAAAGCTTGCCAAGAAGCAGCTGAGTTAGCAAAAGAGGTAGCCAAAGAAACAGAGGAAGCAGCTAGACAAGCAGCTGAAGAAGCAAAGAGAAAGTTTGAGGAGGAGCTCCAAAGGCAGGAGGCTGAAAGAATAGAGTTGACACAACAACCAGTCTCTGAGACATCAGCAGGGCAGACCCAGGAGGAGGAAAACCCCGAGGTGTAGACCTCTCAAGTACCCACTGCTAGCACCCCTATGGCCCCTACGCTCCAGTTAGTGCCTTTCATCCAGAAAAAGGGTGAAGAAGTCCCCGACTTCAATACTATCTATTATGATAGGGCCACCAAGAGAATAATGAAAAGGATGGAAAGGAAGGTAGAAGCAGAAGGTATGCCAGGAAAAATGATAAAAAATACTGTTTTTATGCTAGGAACGGACCTCGATCCAAGGCTTACCATCAGGGCTGGGACTGCAATACTACATGCCTCAGAAGATAACATAGACAAGGTGATGACTGAACTAGAGTCGTACAAGAAATCTTCAGCTCAGCTGAAGGATACCCTGAAGAGAGAAAGAGAGGAAGGAAACAGGATAAAACGGAAATTTGAACGCTTATAGAGGGAAATGAAGACTGCTGAAGCTGAATTGCAAGCTTTACATGAAGAGAGGCAGGCTCAAGAGACTACACAAGAACACCTTGAGCAAATGCAAGCTGAAGATCAAGAGTTGAAGAAGGATAAGGAGCAGTTATTAGCAAAGGTGGAAGAGCAGCAGAAGATCATCTTGGCAGCCAATGATGTGCACTCCCACGATCTGAGAAGGGAACATCAGGAACAGATCTCTTCGTTGATCCAGCCATTCAAAGAACACATCTTGGCTCAGAAAGCTAGAATACTCCAGCTGCAGATTGCTCTAGAGGAGGAAAGGTGTAAGGTCCTTCAGATTGACACCCGGTTAGGGGAAATCATGGAGACCTCCTCCTACTTCATCGATAGATCCCAGGAGGTTCTTGAAGTTTTAAATGCCAGAATGGCAATGTTGGAGAACAATGCAGAGACTCCAGCAGAGCTTCCAGCTAAGGACCATCAAGCCCTGAAAAGAGATCATGACCTAGTAGATTTCACCGTCAGCACCACGGAAGACTTTAAAAAGACCGTCAAAAGGACGCGGGGAGCATGCTCAGAATACTTCAAGAGGCTCCTTAATACATTCAACCGGTGCCAAACAGACGCTGAACATAAGCTTGATGAGTTCCCAGACCACGAAACCTTCATAGGGATATTGCAGAGCAGGTATCAGGATGCAGAGGCCAGAATGCAATAGTTCAAGGCCATTGATGACCTGGTTTTGAGGAATGAAGTAGGCCACCCAGCCGTTAGTGTGAAATTCTTGGAATACCAGCTTCATTTGAGCCCAGCAAGGGTCGAGGCTATCAAGAATCAAGCCGAGAAATTTGAGATAAGCATTCAGTTTTTGGAGCCTAGCACTTTTGAAGGCATCACAAGTGAAGCTACTGCGTGGAGGAAGTTCCTAGAAAGCCAAGCGAGGCCCTCTTCTTAAGGGATGAGTCACCTTTGTATTTTGTAATATTTTGTAAAGGCATTTAAAAAAGTAAGCGTTGGGAAAATGAAAGGTTGGGAAGCCCAAAGGCTACTTTGTGCAGCCCAACCATTTGACTCTTTTGTATAAATGTAATAGAAAAGAAGAAAGAAAGGGCTTTTTCCCCAGTAAGACTAGAGGAGATATTGTAAGAAGAACTATTTCCTTTTGCAATAAAAATTACAGTTTTCCTGTTGGAGGAAGAGATTGTGAAATTTCCTGATGTAATGCAATGGATGGCGGAAATATGAACTACTTTATTTTTCAGCTTATGTCCATGAATCGTGAGATCGTTCTAACTTTTTGGCCTATGTCTTGTTGGATGATTTCTGATTTATTTTAGTGGAAATTTCACCAAGAGTAATGTATGTTGCTTATATAACGATTAGCTACCTAATTGTTAGAATATTTTTCTCATTCCTGTGTTGCAAATATGAATATCAGCTATCTGTAATTTCTATTTATCATACATGGAAATCACACATTACTCACAAATAATCATTCTTTGGGCTCCCCGGAGATAGATAGATAGGTGATTAGATAGTTAGTTGATTTAATTCATGGCTGCATATGTGATTTAGATGTTTGCGAACCTAAGACGAGAGGTAAGAACCTGCACATCACATTGTGTAGTTCCTGGCATCTTTATCACCCTGCATTTGTTAGTTAGGCATTTGCATTGCATACATTAAGTCAAAATAGAAAAAAACTTGGTGGACTAGGCCGCAACTGGTAAAACCTTTTGTTTTGTTACCTTGACCTACGGTAGCCGAACCGCAAACCAGACGGATTCCCTACACCAAACGGTCAACGGGCTAGTTGGGAACTTTGATTGGGGAGAATCCTTTACTGTTGTCGCCTGCGAATTTCTAGGCCCCAACAGAACTGGCGCTAGAAGGAGGGCTGCCAGTGCATGGCTGGCCGTGGAAAATTAATTTTCCCAGGATTACCTTACCAGCAAATATTTGAAGCTTTCAGCCCGACCCAGGTACCCAAAGGTTCCGGTTAAACCTTGAAGCAAGAAAGCCTGTTATCATCCTGCATTTGCTTTGCTCAAGACTCTTGTTCCCATAGCTGCACTTATGGCTGGCATAAATGTAAATCAGCCCAACCCATTGCCTGCTTGGAGAGCAAGGTCTCCTTTAAACCTCACACATCCTTTGCATAACTTGCCTCAAGCCTTTGACAAGCTGTTGCCTAAGTTTGATCCCGAAGAAAGAATTGCTGTAGATGACCACTTGCAAAGCTTTTACTTGGCTCTAGAAGGATTAAGGGCCGGGTAGTATGAAGATGTGGTATGTAGACTGTTTCCTCGCACCCTTAAAGGAACGGCAGCATCCTGGTATTTCAGTTTACCTGCGAATTCTATTCCTGATTGGGACACCTTTGAAAGAATTTTCAGAAGTAAATACTCACCCCAGAAAACTCATGCCTCATTAATGAAAGGTCTTGGTTCGTTAAGAAAAGAGAAGAATGAAAAGGTACACAAGTTCACCTAGAGATTCTCAATATACCTGAAGAACTTCTCTGAAACTGACAGACCCTCCGATAAGGTCTTAATTGAGTATTATACATCAGCCCTAGGGCCTGAGCTGGCTATGTTTGCCAAGATGAAAGCCAAACCCACATTAATAGAGACTTATGAAGAGGCCGAAAGAGTAGAGGCTGAGAGGGAAAGTGTAGAAGATTATCCTGGTCTACTTGGAGAGAAAACTACAGATAAAAGAGTTCTAGTGTCATCCAAACCCAGAGAGGAGCACTCACACGACCTTGAGGGAATGATGAAAACAATGCAAAAACTTTACAACCGAATAATAGACTTGGAAAAAGAAAGGGACATTCAGAAAAATGATAGACCCTACTATTCTAAAAGAGAGGATAATAACCATTGGAAAATCCCTTCCCCAAAGTCGGCCTCAATAAATATAACAGAGATAGGGGGGGATAACTTCTGTACTTTTCACCAGCAACCTCACTCTGAGAAGAAGTGCCCTCAATGGTTAAATTCAATGTCTTTGGTAATGAATAAGTTGCTGGATTCCAAATTGACTGAAGACAGTAGTAAAAAAGGAGGAGAGGAACAGATCATAGAGAATGGAGATGATGATGCCATGCTCTTATGGAATGGTGTTTTGCTTTTCAACATAGAGGAAGATGCCCTCAAATCTGAGTATACAGTGCAGGCCGCAAAAGATAAGAACCTAGAAATCAAGGGAAATGCAATATTTCCAAAGGTTAAAAATCTGCAAGAGAATGTCAGGAGACAGGTATCTGTAAATGTTAAAGATGACATACATGAAGCCACCAATTGCAAGCAGGAAATAGAGCTTCTTGTTGTACCAACCAAATCTATGAAGGATGATGAGGAAGAAAAGGATGGTAAAATTAAAGAGGAGATGCCTACAAAAAACCAACCTGTAGAAGAAAAGATCGAATTGATTAGGACAAGGAAAACCAACGCCCCACCTTTCCTTTTGACCCTAGAGATGTTGAATCACAATGTGAATAATTGTTTGGTGGACTCTGGATCATCGATGAATGTTATGCCTCTGGTAGTTTGCAAAAAACTTAATGGAGAGCTAAAACCTACGCTTTGGGATGTCACTCAACTAGATAAGACTAGTGTCAAAGTAGTGGGGGAGATGGAAAATGTGCTGATTCGATTGTATGCAAATGAAAGGATATGTCATTACATTGATATTGTAGTAGCAGACATACCTGACGGCTATGGAATGATCCTAAACCGAGATTGGACAGCAAGACTAAATGGGTACTTTGCTTCAGATTGGTCTCACTTATGGTTACCTCAGAAGGGCAGCCCAAACCTGATTAAGATAATGAGAGAGCCCTATATGAAGCACAATGTCACTAAGCTAGGAGAGGGAAATGAATCTGCTGAGTCTGTTTTGGGAAATTATCTGACTGAGTTTGAGTTTAGACATCTTACCCTGAGAGAGGCTAGTCATATGACTGACACTCAGCTTGAGCTCCTTCAAATTCCTCAGGCTGTGAAAGACGATTATAGAATTGTGAACATGTGTTCAGTTTCAAAAACAGCACAGCTAGACCATGGTTAGATATCCCGTGTCTGTTTTCCAGCCCACCTGTTGACTCTCTAGATTTAAAAAACAATATTTTTCAGGAGTGGGAAAATTTTTCTCTTTCTTGTTTTGTACATAAATAAATTGTTTGTTTTCTTTGATGCTTGAGACTGTTTTCTTTTGCTAATTGATTTAATCTTGTTTCCTTTGATTTATTGTTTTGCTAGTTTTGCTTTGGTTTTCAATAAAGAGGCAAACTTTTGGTTGCAATGGAAAGGTCAGGGTTCTTTATTAATTGAAATCTTGAGCAAAAGACTGTGCTTTAAAAGTATAGAATGTCTTCTAGTAGCAAAGTTTCCTAACTGGCAATGCATTCATTGAAGTCTTACTTAATCCCTGTAAATAACTCACAGGTAAGAGAGGTCTGGAATACTATTTCGAGGCTCCATCCATTTCACATCTTAAATACCCAAGGGGGTGACAGCAAAAGACTCACGGAAAGGAAGCAGAGTAAAACAGTATATCATATTTAAATGATCCCATGTCATATATATTCAGAAAAGCAATAAGCTATCAAGAGTCAAAACTCCTTAAAGAAAGCATTACATATCAAAGTAAAATAACAAAGCATGAAGTACTGAATGGCCACAAGATCCTCTCCGTCCGTGAACTGAAATATGAAGCACATTGTTCACACAAAAGGGCACTATGGGATAGAGGATCCTGAATTAAAATTCAGTAAGAAAAGGCCTACAGGAGGACTCATATCAAAAGAACAAAAAACCAAATAGCACAAAAGTGCAAATTGGCATGGGAATGAGGAACAAACGGATAATACTGTTTACACTCTGTTACAATCCTGTGGTGTCCAAGTTGGAAACTCCCTAAGGACAAGCAAAATAAACCTCACCTATTTGGCCTCAAAAGAGTTATTCAGACTCACAATATCTCTGTGTTACCTTTTCCCCAAAAAATAAGCTACTCTTCAATGATTGAAATGCTTAAATTGGCCAGCCCGAGGATAAGGACATCTAGAATATTTCAACTTTTAGTCAGACGGTCTTGCACTGGAAAAGAGTTAATTCAGAAATCTGGAGTTCACCAGGTAGTCGCCAATTGTTGCAGCTGCAACAATTTCCCAAAATTCTAAAAAATTTTAGGACCCTCCTCTACTTTGAATTAGTTTGATTTTCTGCCTTATCTTGATCTAATGACTTTTGGAACGTTTTCAAACGCTTGGGTAGCTTTATCAATCGATCTGATGTTTTCCTTAACGCTTAAATTAATCCCATGCATAATCGATTTTACCATTTCTTTTTAAATACCTTTGAAGCCTTCCTAAATCAGAAGTTGGTTCATTTGAATTTCCCGCCGTTGCGGAGGCCTGTGCCTTGTATTTTTCCGCTGTTGCAGATGGTTTTTGGTTCTACGACAATTAATTTCCTAGCCGCCGTAGCAGATGGATCCTCGTTCTGGCTTCCGCTGTTACGAATCAGTCTGGTTTTCATTTTTTTTGGTTTTCGTTGGCTGTGTATTGGAGCCGTTTACCTTCGTTCTCTCCGCCGTTGCGGACGGTGTCTTGTTGTGAATGTCCGCCATTGCGGAGGAGTCTAAGCCGTCATTCCTCGATCCTAAAAGCCATCCGATGTCCGATCATTGTTTTGTTTCACCTTACCTGTTCGCCGTTGTGGAGGAAGTTTTTGTTCATCAGCCGATCCTATAAGCTTCCGATGTCCGATTATTATTTTTTCCGTGCCTTGCTCACCGTTGCGGACGGGTTGGTGTTGTGGTTTTCCGCCGTTGCGGAAGGTTGTGAATTCGTACCCTCCGATCCGGATTTGTTTTTCGTCGATCTTTTAAGTCGTCACACGTGCGGCCCAATTCTATATATTCGGGGACAGCGTTTTATTTTTCTATTATTGTTTTTTACTGCCCAGCACTGTCGCCGTTTGAGCTGTCGTATTCTCTAAGGACCCTGCTGTCGGTACGCTTGCATCTAGGTGGCAACCATTGAGGCTTGGACATTGTCGACCCACTCATCCTCCCGTTGATTGCATTGTGTTGGCCAGGTAGGCTCCTTGTCATCTTCTCCTTTTTCATTTATACTATGAGTGGGTTTTCTACAGTGGTATGGTATTCCCCGGCCGTTTTTCCACATACCACTAGGTTTGAGCCTTGGTATTATATTATTTTTCCACGGGAGGGTAGTATAACCGTCGGAGCAACTAATTTTTTTTTCCATCATTGTTGTTACAACCCCGCGCAGAAAGGAACAAGGGGGGTTCAGTGCGGACGGCCGTCCGCACCAAAACCCCTGTGCAAGGATGTTGAGTAGGGGTTGGTTAAAATCCATATCTCCCTGGTAGTTAACTTAAGTGGTTTGATGCTTCCTAGTCATTTGACCGGCGCTGTCCCGCGCACCCTGTTCACACCCATTTTTCTAGCCATGGCCGAAAAAGAGTTTAATGTTGCAGCCAGTAGTTGACATTGTCTGCTCAGGAAGTTTCCTTGGTGTAGCGGCCGTTTGACCTAGGATTTTCCGCGTACTGTTATTTCAAAACCCCAACCTGTGAGAGGGTGTATTCGCAGCACTCTTTCTACGTGATTTTGCCCCTATCAGTCTCGCGCATTGTTTTTCTAATAGCACCCGCAGGGATTGGAATGTGGGTTCGAATTAATGTAATTATTATTATTATTATTTTTTCCTAGCCATATGGTTGAATTGTTGGTATTGAAAGCATGGGTGACTTGCGCAGTCATACTACATATAGTTACTTTCAATCATCTCATTCGTTGCTATACCTAGACTAAACCCCTGAACTCGGTGCATTGCATTTTAAATGGTCTAAGGGTCAAAGTTTTTGTTGTACATGTATACAGCTGCTTCACTAAATACTACCGTATAGGAAAATAGCACATAGCGTAGTAATTTAGTTTTAATGCTGGCCTGAATATAGCTGATAAATTGCTCAGTATCGTGTAGCAGCAGTAGATTACTCACTTTATAGCACAGGATTGAGTTTGCTTCATACTAGGTATAGATAAGGTCATGGAATACTGTACACCAGTTTCAGTGGTTCTGATAGCCAGGGCATTTTTGGGCTGTACATGCACGCATTTGTTGCCCTACTTGCTCTCACATTAAACACATGAAAATGGCACTTTGCATATGGATGTAATTTTATTGCAGTCTAGAAGATGGTTGATGTGATGTTTTAATATCACACAAAAATGTTTTGCATCATGCTGAGATATAGACAAGAGCACTAAATAATGTGCATTTGGTCAGTTAAGTTATGCAAACTTATATCTTAGTTTCATTAACTAGTTCCTGCCATGATATACATAAAAAGAATAAAGTGCCGCACACTGTCATGCAAATGTATGCACCTTGAACGTCTCAATGTTACAATGTTATATATGGCAGGAAGAAGCCGAGTTCACCATGTCCAAAAGACAAAAGAAGAAGGCCCCAGTGGTGGAAGAAGTACCAGAAGCAGAAATTGAGACAAAGACTGAATATATATATGAAGACACCCAATGTGCTTCTGGTGTTGAGCCCGAGTACAAATGGGGTGACATATACAGATTGATTTCCCGCAGGGAGGTTCCCGACATGGGCCTCGAAGAAGAATCTATCTATACTAACATAGAGAAGTCTTCTATCATGAAAGTTGCCACCAGACCAGAGCTGTTCCCATGCTCTGAAGTAATTGGCTGGATTTTTCCACATGTGAATACGACCACAATGATCATAGGAAACACTGAAGGACAGGGCTATGCTGCGTTTAGCCCTGGATATGTGGCGTTGGCCTACCACCTACCAGAACCCCAGGTTTTCTTATCTGACGATTGGCTGGACAGCATCAGAATGGACCTGGTGGAAACTCTCAATAAAATGCTCTTACAAGGAAAGCTGTACCGATATAGACAGACCGGTGAGTATGATACAGCGAGCTTGAGGGCTCCCTACAGGTTTATAGCACTGATGCTAAATAGGATCTTTGGAAGAGCTCATGGCAGACTCTTCAAGCTTGAATGGATACCTATTATCTTTCATGTGGCAACACAAGGAACAGTCTTCAATTGGGCCAGCCTTGTGTCAAGCAATCTGTCCTCTTGCTTGGCCGCAGCCTTGGGAGGAGAAGTTCAGAGAAGGTCCAAGTTCTACATGATTTCAATACTGGTAGATTGCATACTATGTAACCAGCCTTTCCCTGGTCTCAAATGCATCTAGGAAAGGGAAAGAATGCCTGTGTATGCTGTGTATAGACCATTGTGGGCTAACCAATACCATAACCATTACACAGAGGTCTGCGAGCACTTCATTATGCCTCTCTACACACTCATTTTCCGTAAGGAATGCGACTGTATGTCAGAAGGTGCCATGCAGGTAATAGGAGAATATGCTGATTATTTCTTCACTGAAAATGGCATGTACATCCGAATGTATGGAGGATCAAAGACTCCTTTACTACTGCCCAAATATGCAATGGATTATATAGTCCATAAAGAGGCAATCAGGCAAGTGTTCATTGTCGGAATAGGTAGTTTCTTGTTCCAACACAAGAAGACTGCATACCCTCCTTTACCATTCAGGCTAGGTAGCTACAAGTTCACCAGGGTGAAACAAGCTGCCGAATTCATAGAGGAACTAGGGAAGTTTCATTTTGGTGAGATGCCTTTCCGGCGAAATGATACTCTCGGTAAAATAACGGAACACTGTAAAGAGCATAAGGTGTTTTTCGAATACACCCATCATTTCGATAAGGAAGAATCTGTCTTCCGGAATGCTCCAAATATGATGATGCTAATGAGAATATTTAAGAAGAAAATCACCACCATAGGTGGGAAAGGCGATGAATAGAAAAAGGCTGAAGAAGGAATTAAAAGGAGAAATGAAGAAGCTCAAAGGTTGGAAAAGGAGGCTGCAGAAGGGAGAAGAATAGAAAAGTAAAGCTTGCTAAGAAGCAGCTGAGTTAGCAAAAGAGGCAGCCAAAGAAACAGAGGAAGCAGCTAGACAAGCAGCTGAAGAAGCAAAGAGAAAGTTTGAGGAGGAGCTCCAAAGGCAGGAGGCTGAAAGAATAGAGTTGACACAACAACGAGTCTCTGAGACATCAGCAAGGCAGACCTAGGAGGAGGAAAACCCCGAGGTGTAGACCTCTCAGGTACCCACTGCTAGCACCCCTATGGCCCCTACGCTCCAGTTAGTGCCTTTCATCCAGAAAAAGGGTGAAGAAGTCCCCGACTTCAATACTGTCTATTATGATAGGGCCACCAGGAGAATAATGAAAAGGATGGAAATGAAGGTAGAAGCAGAAGGTATGCTAGGCAAAATGATAACAAATACTGTTGTTATGCTAGGAACGGACCTCGATCCAAGGCTTACCATCAGGGCTGGGACTGCAATACTACATGCCTCAGAAGATAACATAGACAAGGTGATGACTGAACTAGAGTCGTACAAGAAATCTTCAGCTCAGCTGAAGGATACCCTGAAGAGAGAAAGAGAGGAAGGAAACAGGATAAAACGGAAATTTGAACGCTTACAGAGGGAAATGAAGACTGCTGAAGCTGAATTGCAAGCTTTACATGAAGAGAGGCAGGCTCAAGAGACTACACAAGAACACCTTGAGCAAATGCAAGCTGAAGATCAAGAGTTGAAGAAGGATAAGGAGCAGTTATTAGCAAAGGTGGAAGAGCTGGAAGAGCAGCAGAAGATCATCTTGGCAGCCAATGATGTGCACTCCCACGATCTGAGAAGGGAACATTAGGAACAGATCTCTTCGTTGATCCAACCATTCAAAGAACACATCTTGGCTCAGAAAGCTAGAATACTCCAGCTACAGATTGCTCTAGAGGAGGAAAGGTGTAAGGTCCTTCAGATTGACACTCGGTTAGGGGAAATCATGGAGACCTCCTCCTACTTCGTCGACAGATCCTAGGAGGTTCTTGAAGTTTTAAATGCCAGAATGGCAATGTTGGAGAACAATGCAGAGACTCCAGCAGAGCTACCAGCTAAGGACCATCAAGCCCTGAAAATAGATCATGACCTAGTAGAGTTCACCGTCAGCACCACGGAAGACTTTAAAAAGACCGTCAAAAGGACGCTGGGAGCATGCTCAGAATACTTCAAGAGGCTCCTTAATACATTCAACCGGTGCCAAACAGACGCTGAACATAAGCTTGATGAGTTCCCAGACCACGAAACCTTCGTAGGGATATTGCAGAGTAGGTATCAGGATGCAGAGGCCAGAACGCAACAGATCAAGGCCATTGATGACCTGGTTTTGAGGAATGAAGTAGGCCACCCAGCCGTTAGTGTGAAATTCTTGGAAGACCAGCTTCGTTTGAGCCCAGCAAGGGTCGAGGCTATCAAGAATCAAGCCGAGAAATTTGAGATAAGCATTCAGTTTTTGGAGCCTAGCACTTTTGAAGGCATCGCAAGTGAAGCTGCAGCATGGAGGAAGTTCCTAGAAAGCCAAGCGGGGCCCTCTTCTTAAGGGATGAGTCACCTTTGTATTTTGTAATATTTTGTAAAGGCATTTAAAAAAGTAAGCATTGGGAAAATGAAAGGTTGGGAAGCCCAAAGGCTACTTTGGGCAGCCCAACCATTTGACTCTTTTGTATAAATGTAATAGAAAATAAGAAAGAAAGGGCTTTTTCCCCAGTAAGACTGGAGGACATATTGTAAGAAGAACTATTTCCTTTTGCAATAAAAATTACAGTTTGCCTGTTGGAGGAAGAGATTGTGAAATTTCCTGATGTAATGCAATGGATGGCGGAAATATGAACTACTTTATTTTTCAGCTTATGTCCATGAATCGTGAGATCGTTCTAACTTTTTGGCCTATGTCTTGTTTGATGATTTCTGATTTATTTTAGTGGAAAGTGCACCAAGAGTAATGTATGTTGCTTATATAACGATTAGCTACCTGATTGTTAGAATATTTTTCTCATTCCTGTGTTGCAAATATGAATATCAGCTATCTGTAATTTATGTTTATCATACATGGAAATCACACATTACTCACAAATAATCATTCTTTGGGCTCCCCGGGGATAGATAGATAGGTGATTAGATAGTTAGTTGATTTACTTCATGGCTGCATATGTGATTTAGATGTTTGCGAACCTAAGACGAGAGGTAAGAACCTGCGCATCACATTGTGTAGTTCCTGGCATCTTTATCACCCTGCATTTGTTAGTTAGGCATTTGCATTGCATACATTAAGTCAAAATAGCAAAAAACTCGGTGGACCGGGCCGCAACCGGTAAAACCTTTTGTTTTGTTACCTTGACCTACAGTAGCCGGACCGCAAACCGGACGGATTCCCTACACCAAATGGTCAATGGGCTAGTTGGGAACGTTGATTGGGGATAATCCTTTACTGTTGTCGCCTGCGAATTTCCAGGCCCCAACACCACTGAAAGATCATTTTCTAAAATTTTATTAAAAACAGAGTCAATAGGCTTTTGGTGGTTAACGTAGTCCTGAGTCCAAATTGTTAGCTGCCAAAAGCTGGTCTTTTCGTTGGCTAATGAAATCTTGAAAAGTTCACCTAAGCCACTGAAAGCTAAACTTTTAATTTTTTTTTTGAAAAAACAGAACACAAGGCATTCCAATTTTGTTAATCACCCAGACATATTTCATAATATGCCCTGAAATCTTCATCACTATGCAAAATTAAATTGTCTAAGTTTGACCTATTGAATACTAATTTATTTGGGAGATAACAACTGCGATCTCCATCCCAATCTGAATCATAAAATCCAACTAGTTTAAGTGAAGAACTAGATGCATAGTGTACCCCGTAATTGTTTGTTCCCTGGACATATTGAAGGATTATTTTGGAAGCCTTCCAATGGAAATCATGTGGCTACTGGATATACCTTTCTACAACACTAACAACTTAAGCCAAATTAGGTCTGGTATGTGTAAGGTACAACAAACTACCAACTAGCTTCCTTTACAGTGAACAATCTACCAAAGAAGAATCACCAAATTCACCTAGTTTTATGCCAGAAAGAAAAGGGCACTTGGATTCCTTACAATCATCCATTTTGAACTTTATTAGTAGGTATGAATCATACTTATGTTGGCTGAGTATTATTTTTCTTTCATATTGCTCAATTTCCAATCTTATAATTTGTTTTAGCAATCCTAGATCTGTCATTACAAACTCACCCTGTAGGGATGCCTTGATTGATCCAATTTGTTTGTTGCATATCCCTGTAATTAAGAGATAATCTGCATACAGTACAATAACCTTCAATACAATATCATTTTTTTTCAAATATACATTTGCATCAGATTTGCATCGAATGAAACCAATTGAGAGTAAGAAACTATCCATTTTAGCATACCAATCCCCCGAGGCTTGCTTGAGCCCACAGAGTGATTTATTCAACCTTCAAACAAGTGAAGGATTCTCTTGGAAAAATTTAGGCTAATGCATTTATATCTCTTCCTATATTTCACCATGTAATAATTCACTCTTGACATCCATATGGTGCACCTCCCAACCTTTACTAGTTGCAATTGCTAGAACTAGTCTAATTGAATCCATCTTTGCAACCGGTGCAAAGGTCTTAGTGTAGTCCACACCTTGGACTTGAGAGTAGCCCTTAGCAACTAATATTTCCTTGTACTTAACATTAGAACCATTTTCATCAATTTTGGTTTGAAATACCCACTTACATTGCACAAGCTTCCTCTTGGGAGGAAGGGGAACCAATTCCCATGTTTCATTCTCTTGGGTAGAATTGAATTCATCTTGCATGGATGATTACCATATAGGATCATGAAAATAGTCCTGATATGTCTTTGGATCAATTCCAATCATAATATAATAGTGATCAGAAATAATAATTTCACTTTCATAAGAAGCATTGTGAAATTGGGATCTTGTCTTCCTAGGATCTAGGGGATTTCCAGCTAGATCCCTTGCAGCTTGTATTGTATTCCTAGCCCATTTGGGCCTTGAAGGTGAGTCGTGTATAGAAATGTCATATCCAGCCATTTCATTATCATAATTATCATAAAAATAAGATCTTGAATCATTACTTACATTATCATGGCTTTGGGGAGAATAGCATTTCCTTGGTGCAAGCTCAAAATCTAGTATGATCTCCTCTTCAAATTGCACACTCCTCTCAATGAAAGTATTGAGTGTGGATCTTTCAAATATATTATAACCCTTTATTTCCTTACCATAACCAACAATGATAAATTCATTTCTTTGTGGTTGCAACGCCTTCCTCTTTTCTAATGCAATTCGATCCCATGCCCTTGAGCCAAAATTTTTGAAATGTGAGACATTTGGTTTGTGGCCAAACCATGCCTCGTAGGGAGTTTTTCCTTTGACGGATTTTTGTAATTTCTTATTATAAATATATGCAGCACAATTAATATCCTCAACCCATATCTTGGGACTTAGATCCTTTTCCTCAATCATGCATGTGTCCATCTCTTTGATAGCCCCATTTTTCCTCTCGGCCACACCATTTGTCATGGTGCGTAGGGGACCGAATGTTGCATTTGAATGCCACATTCCTCACAAATATGATACATATTTTTATTGACATATTCTTTACCATTGTCACCCCTAAGTATTTTTATCCTATTCCCACTTTGTCTCTCAACTAAGGCCTTCCAAATATTCAATGTATCATGAACTTCATATTTTATCTTTAGGAAGTATACTCAGCACAATCTTGATTAGTCATATATGAAAGTGAGTACATACCTCGATCCTCCATAGGATAAAGTGGGAATAGGACCAATGTGTCACGTCCCCACCCTTCTACTAGAGAGAGGACGCGACTATGCTGCAATCATATTCAGGCAAACTAGCCCCATGAACATAAAACAAAATACATTGAACTAATAACATGCACAGATGCATATATATTTAACATACAATGAAAGAAAAATACATTTCATTCATTCACATGTTCATCTTAATTCATTAGCAAAGGTAAATGCAGAGATTTAAATAGAAGAATACTTATCTTGGAAGTGAAGCTTGTCTCGTAACTAGCTATGTCACTGTAACGTTCCACCCAACCATAGGCCAGTGTACTCATCAATCTCTCAGCAGCACTACCACCCCCGAGCTGGGCATGATTTCCACAAGGAACTAGGGGAAACAAATCAGCCAAGCCAACACAAGGATGCACTACACAACAAAATGCAAGTTTTGGAATGAACCAAAAATGTCCTGGGAACCAAATTCGATAATGGTGAAGGGGGAAAAATGACCCAAATGATCAAATCGATTCAGGAAACATTCAATGGTTTCACAGAGGAAAAAACGACCTCCATTCCTATCCAAAATGTAGATCTATCTTCCTAGCTACTGGGATTTACAAAAAATGAGTTTCTAGCTTGGATAATAATGAAGAAAACACAGAAATTTGGGAGGGAAATGCTCAGCAGTTCCCATCTGCATGAGGAAAGGGAAAACACCCTCTCAAACCCCCAAAATGTAAATCTCTGCTACGTCTTCACTCAGCAACACCAAAACAGGTTTTCCCCAGGTGCACATACACTCAACGACCCCAAAAATGACTTCCCAACTGCACATATATTCATCAAGACCCAAAACGAATTTCCAACCATGGGAAAAATGGAGAAATCAACCAAAATAGTGAAAGGAAACACATAGGATCTCCCCAAATATGTGAGAGATCCAAACTGATGGATGAACCATGGGATGGGCATGCATTTCCAAGCATTTACTTTCCCAAGAAGTCAAAAACACATGTTCCCAAAAATGGGTGGCTTCCCAATTCAAATTTTGACTCCCATACTCTTCCCATCCCCATGCATTAACTAACTCAACCACTTTTGGATGACTGGGGACAAAGAATAAAATAGGTAGTTGACAGTTTTATGGGTTTTCCCCATTGGCTCAAGGGTTTGAATACCCCCCCATTTCTTGTGAAATCATTCCCCCATCTCTTTAATGTTGCATTGACATAGTTAGTTGTGCCATCGGCTAGCACGATGACCATTGGCATTGATTTTAATTTCCAAAATGTAGAAGACTAAACCCATGGTGGGGCCTTTGCCTTGAGATCCACACCATGATTTATTAACGCTATTTACATCATTCATAATTTAATGCAATTGGGGTTGAAACTAGGGTATTACACAATGAGGTATGAATGTACCAATCCAAGTGTTTATGTGGCTCTCCTTGCCTTCCCCTTATCATAGCTGCGCTCTGGATGCTTCCCAACTACACAACCAATGCAAGCTCCATTGGAAGATTTGATTGAAGGAATCCCTTCCACCATCTCATCCTTGTTCAGTGATTGAAGATATTTGTAGTTCATGTGTCCAAATAATTCATTCCATAGCTTGGAGGTCTCATTGGCATGAGATAGGAGTGCTTTCCCTGTAGAAATAGGTAGAAATTCTGAGAACTTGTACATTCTAGCTTGGTGGTTAGCATACCCCAATGCCACAACTTGGTTGGAGGAGATTTTTTTCTATCTATACCAAGTTAGGAGTAAATGTTACTCTCTTGGATTCTCCTATATGTGTCATTTGATATACTCATATCAAATTTGCTTCGAAATTAGGTACATAAAGGACATCATTGAAATATCCATTCTCCAGTTCGATGCTACAAACTCCTTTGGTATGGATCTCAGAGTCATCTCCCATTCGAACAACTCGGACATTATTCGAATGCATAGAGGAGAAGAGCTCTCTGGTGGAAGCCATATGTCTAGATTTCCTTGAATACATAATGAAGGTGGAGGAATTAGAATAACCTGCTACCAAGGCATGGAATTTCTCCTTGTTGTCAGAACTTGAGCTACCATATTTCTTCCTTGTGCCATCTGGGACATGGATGTTGTTTTTCTTCGGTAGATGCGCCATCATGTCAATGGTCTTCTTCATTCAGGATCTCTCTAGATTCTATCCCTTATGGAAATAGGTGCATTTGGTTTTCTCCTTCCCTTTATTGTCCTTATCGTTAGGAGGATTCAAACCCCCATCAGTGGTTTTGGGTTTATCTAGCTTCCTTTTCTCTGACTACTTCGAATTCTTCACCTTATGCTTTCCTTTGGAGGCATTCGATGTTAAGCCCTTAATGATGACACATTACACCATATAGTGTGGAATATTACCCCCTATATTGTGGTGCATTACATATTATTTATGTAGCCTTGGTTATATTAGTGGGTTTATTAGTTGTTATTGTACACCTTTATCTCTTATATATAGGAAGGAGATATTCTCGTTTTAGTTATCATATCATATTATCTTGTCTTGTGTACTCAACACATTTTGTAAGGAGGCTCCTCCCTCAAAGAGGATTGATATTTATCTTTGCTATTCATTTTTTAGGCGTAGATTACTCTCCTATTGTCTATTTCTTCTCTTTTTATGCTATATCTGGAACTTGGTTGCATAACATTTGATATTAGAGCTCTTTCCTCAGGACTGGCTTTGGCAAAAAAATGTCATATTGGAACATTCGCTACAATGTTTTTTCTACAAGGAATAATAGATCTAGGTTAAAAACCCACTTCCAAAACAGGTCAAACTATCCCCAGTAAAATATTCAGATCTTGATGCATTACAGTTTCAGAGATAATTTTGGAGGAATATAGGGTTTTTGACTAGTCCTACAGCTAGTCTAAAACATGTGTTCTTAAGAAAAAGGTCATATATGAGGAATACGAGATACAAATGGAGTGAGACTAGTTGAATCTAAAAGAAGGACCAGGATATATGTGGTAGAAGTTTTAGATACAGAACCAAAACAATGGACACGTGGCATACAGTACAAGTTCGCTCTTCTGGATCATACAAAATTAAGGATATTTGGTATAGTTGCAATAATTTTTTGTTGGATCATCCAAATTAGGTCATACCTACGACATTGGAAAGAGGACAGATCAAGGTACCACAAGAAAAATTTTCAAACTCATTGGAGTCACAATTCAAATTTTACCTCAATTACGAGTTGTCCCTAAAACAATCTCCTAATGATGGTTTGAAAAAGGTATGCCATTTTGCATTTGAATAGATTTTAGTAGAAGGATATATTTATGGTAAACCCTATGGTGTGATATTGTTAAAAAATCCACCAAAAGGAAGTGTAAAGAATCACACTCCACTCAAACCCACAGAGGATTCATCGCTGACATACAAGGAAATGGAGGACATTTCTGTTAGAGTGTCCAAGTTGGAAGATATGAGTAAAGGAAATGTGAAAATTGATGACTTTGATAAATTGGAAAAGAATATGGCTACTCAAGAGGATAAAAAAGGGATGGTTAGTAAAGAACATCTCAAAGGGATGGCTAGTAAAGAAGATCTTGAATAATTGAAGGATTTTATCAAGGATTTTAAACATAAATTTATTCCTCAATTATCTACTAAGGAAGAGGATAAGGAGGAACAAGATGACTTATTCCAGTCACATCTCGAGAAAATTCAAAAACAATTGGAGAGCAGGAATTTGTAGTCCTCAAAATTTTATGATTCACTACAACATCATAGGTTCAATTCATGTCCAAGAAACTACTTTATCCCCAAGATTGACATGCAAAAGTTTGATGGAAAGGATCCAATCACGTGGATTTTTAGATGGAGAAATTCTTTGATCTACACCAGGTGCCCACTATGCAAAAGGTAAATATTGCATCCTTGTATTTAGAACTTTACCAGTTTGTATGGTACCAATGGTTTTGTGACCGTAAAAAGGATTTTGTTATCTCTTGGTCTATATTCGTCGAATATTGCATGTTATGGGGATATAAATAGAAACACCTTCTTCAGTCAGTTGGTAAATCTCAAGCAAAAAGGTTCAGCTACAGATCACATCAAGCAATTTCAGTAGCTAAGTCTTAGAGTGAAGAATATTTCAGAAGATAATTTGTTATATCTTTTTATTGGAACCTTGAAAGATAACATTCAACATGAGGTGCGTCATTTTGAACCATCATCGCTAGAGAAGGATTTCATGATGGAAAGAAAGGTTGAAAATAAAAATATGGAAATGACTACTAGAAAGGCCTTCTCCAACATATATAGAGAAAATAATGTTCCTTCTTCTAAACCACCACAAAGGTTGACGCCCCAACAACTACATGAAAGAAGAGAAAAATGATTATTCTTTAATTGTGACAACAGTTATAGTAAGGGACATAAGTGCAACAAGAATAAATTATGCTACATAGATTGTGAAGATGAAGAACCAAAAGAAGAGGTGACCTCAGATGAAATAGAGGAGGCTACTTTAAAGGAAATTACTCCCACTATATCTTGTCATGTGCTAGTTGGAATTAGAAATCCTCAAACTCTCAAGATAGAAGGATACATCAAATAGAAGAAGGTAATAGTGTTGATTTATTCTAGTAGTACTCATAATTTCTTTCACTATAAATTAGACGGTTCTTAATTGCTTTGTTTATCCAGCACCAGAATTTCAAGTAATGATTGCAGATGGAGGAACTATAAATTTCTTAGGGAAATGCCATAATATCAATCTAGATATGGGGGAATATGTATTGAATATTCAAATGATTTCTATCCCAATGTGTGGTGCTGATGTTTCCTTGTGTGTTTAATGGTTACAATCATAGAGAACAATGGATTTTAATTTTCAAAAAAATTCATGAAATTTTCATGGGAAGGTAAATAATATGAGTTAAATGGTATCACAGGAAAACCAAGCAAGGTGATAAGTTGTAATGGCATGACAAAGTTGTTAAAAAAGGGACATCAAGGTATAGTTGCACAATTATGTTCATTAGATGTTCAAACCTTAAAATTCCCTATCTCCCTAGATCTCCAAAGGGCCAATAGTAACAATTCCAATGTATTTGAAGATATTCCCAAAGGTATTACACCTATTCATGGCTTTGATCATGCTATCCACTTAATTCCAGACAATGTTTCTCCTAACTTCATACCTTACCGATATCCCTATATCCAAAAGAGTGAAATTGAGCATATTGAATAATTAGGATTAGCCAAAGTTCTTACTCTACACCAGTGGTAATGGTATGCAAGCCAGATGGATCATGGCGTATGTGTCCTGATTATAGAGATCTCAACAAGATCATCATTAAAGATAAGTTTCCCATTCCTGTCATTAATGAATTGTTAGGAGAATTACATGGAGCAGTTGTCTTCATAAAGTTGGATCTTCATTCTGGGTATCATCAGATTCGAATGAAGGATGAAGACATCCCCGAAACAACATTCAGAACTCATGAAGGACACTATGAATTTTTGGTCATGCCATTTGGTCTAACAAATGCACCTTCCACATTTAAAGGTTTGATGAATTCTATTTTCAATCCTTTCCTTAGAAAATTCGTGCTGGTATTCTTTGATGATATACTAATCTATAGAAAGTATGGGGAAGAACACGTTCAACATGTTGACAGGGTACTACAACTACTAAAGGAGAAAGAACTGTATGCAAAACCCTCAAAATGTTTCCTTGGGATAAAGGAGGTAGATTATTTGGGTCATATTATATCTCATGAAGGTGTCAAGGTAGACCCTAAAAAAATTAAATCCATGATGGACTAGACGATTCCCAAAAACCCAAAGAATATTCGAGGATTCTTAGATATGATAGGGTACTATCGCAAGTTTGTTCAGAACTATGGAAGAATAACAGCTCCTCTAACATCATTATTGAAGAAAGATGCATTTTCTTGGACTCTAGAGGCAACTCAAGCCTTTCAACAACTAAAAGAAGCAATGTGTAAAGCTCATGTTTTGGCGACACCAGACTTTACAATTTTTTTTTATTGTGGAATGTGATTCTTCAGGAAATGGAATTGGAACTGTACTAATGCAAGAAGGACACCCTATTTCCTTCACAAGTCATCCAATCAAGGAAAAGAAGTTGAAAAGGTCCATTTATGAGAAGGAAATGTTGGCAATACTACATGCCTTGAAGCAATGTTACCCCTACCTTATAGGGAGACATTTCAAGGTTAAAACTGATCATGATAGCCTTAAATACTTCTTGGAACAAAGGCTATTTTCAGAAGAGAAACGAAAATGGGTAACAAAGATGTTGGAATATGACTTTGAAATCATCTACAAAAAGGGGAATCAAAACATTGTCACAGATACACTCTCCAAAAAAGATAAGGATGTTGAAGCATTACTCTATGCTATTTCGATCATCCAACCAGATTGGATAGCCAAAGAAATGGACGAATGGAAAAATGACGAAAAAATATGGACATTTATTCAAAAGCTGCAGCACGATCCCAGTGCCTCTAATACATTTAAGTGGAAAGATGACTTGTTATGGTATAAGGATCTCTTATGTCTTAGTAAGAGTTCCCAACTCAAGTAAAAGGTACTTTCTGGATTCCACTCTTCAGTGATAGGAGGGAAATCAGGTTTCTTAAAAACCTACCACAAGGTAAAGAAATATTTTTTTGGGATGGTCTTAAAACTGGCGTTCAAAAATTTGTGGTAGAATGTTTGGTTTTCCAACAAAATAAAGTGGAAACAATTAAGACCGTTGGTCTCCTACAACCACTTTCCATTCCATGCCAAAGGTGGACAGAGGTCTCGATGGATTTTATCACAGGTTTACCAAATTCCGAAGGAAAGAGTATCATCATGGTGGTTGTTGATAGACTTACTAAATATGCACACTTATGTGCACTATCTCACCCCTTCAAAGCAATCACGGTCACCAATTCTTTTATGGAGACAGTACGAAAACTACATGGTACTCCAAATATTATAGTAAGTGACATGGATCCCATTTTCACTAGAAACTTTTGGACCGAATTATTTTCTTGTTTTGGTACTCGACTGGCTCATAGATCACCTTATTACCTTCAATATGAAGGACAAACAAAGATAGAAAACAAATGTTTTGAAGGGTATATTCTATGTTTTACAACTGATAAACAAACAGAATGGTTCAAGTGGTTACCCTTGGCAGAATGGTGGTATAATACTTCCTTCCATACATCATAAAAATGACCCAATTTATGGCATTGTATGGTTACCATCCACCATCCATCACGTCTTCACTAAGAAACTCTAAGTTTCAAGCAGCAGAAGACCGCATAGAACATCAACAACAAGTTCTTAAACTCTAAAAGGACAACTTGAATCTAGCACAAAATTGAATGAAACAACAAGTAGATCAACACCAAAATGAACGGAGCTTTAATGTTGGGGATTGGGTGTTTTTAAGACTACAACCATACAAACAGATGTCCCTGAAGAACACCAAGAAGGATAATAAATTATCACCTAAATACTATTGTCCCTACAAGGTGTTACAAAATATTGGTCGTATGGCCTACAAATCGGAACTACATGCATCTTCATGAGTCCATCATGTTTTCCATGTTTCCTATTTAAAGAAGGTAATCGGTGAAAAGATACCAGTTCAAATGATGTTACCAGAATTTGATGAGGAATAAAAAATCATCTTGGATCCTAAAGAAATGACTGAAATACGAATTAGACAACTTTGAAATCGATCAATTTCAGAGTATCTCATTAAATGGAAGAACTTACCCATAGAAGATTCAACATGGGAAGATGAGTTCTTTATACAGCAGCATCCAAAACTACTTCAGCGTTGAGGAAAACACTTTTTGAAGGGGAGGGGCATGTTAAGCCCTTAATGATGACACATTACACCATATAGTGTGGCGTACTACCCCCTATATTGTGGTGCATTGCATATTATTTATGTAGGCTTGGGTATATTAGTGGGTTTATTATTTGTTATTGTACACCTTTATCTCCTATATATAGGAAAAATATATTCTCATTTTATTTATTATATAATATTATCTTGTCTTATGTACTCAGTACACTATGTAAGGAGGTTCCTCCCTAGAAGAGGATTGATATTTATCTTTTCTATTCATTTTTAGGCGTGGATTACTCTATTATTGTCTAATTCTTCTCTTTTCATGCTATATCTGGGACTTGGTTGCATAAAATTTGAAACACCCATAGCCAAGGATTGATCCTTTCTTTCTTTGATGGTGCCCATATGAACTAGTTTTTCTTGCTCCTTGGTCAAGGACTCCATGAAGCCAGATAGTATTGGCATCTTCTAGTTTCAAATGGTTAGCTTTCCAGACAGGAATGTGCTAACAAAAATTGAATATTCTAACCCCAACTTCAAAAGGATTGACAGTATCAATTTTTCTTCCTTCTTCTCAATACCACACTGCTTGAGTTGAAGTACTATGGACTTGATTTTGGTGAAGAACTCCTGGACAGTGTCAAAATGCACTGGGATCAGGATAATGAGCTCATTTTAAATATCTCATTTAGATCACCATATCATCCTTCCATTCGAAGTAATTGAATGGAGTGAGAAATATGTGGTTTTCCTCCATCTCTTCTTGTGCTAGTGGTGAGATTTTGCTTAAAGTTCCTATAAAAAAACTCAATTTTATCTAGAAAATATCTAAAAAAATGCAACTCAAACACTCAATATTGACATGAAAATCCAATAACCTCTAATACCAGGTGATAATTTAGTCTACAACAAGATCTAGGAGCCCAAGATACTCTCACAAATCAAATTACTTGCAAAAACTAACAAAAAAACTTGAAAGAGGAACAATTTTACATACACAGTGTGAACGGAAACTAGATATTATTGAAATGTCTAACATTTGAATGTGTCTAGAATAGGTTTATATTACATATGGATCAATTAATTAGGCTTAGGAATCCAAATATGAGTGTACATGTGAAATGGCCAAAATTGGCCCTAATCCCCCCTAGGTGGGACAAACAAGCTCCAACTCAACCCAAATGGTCACAAAACAAGGTGTGGACATGGATGAAATGTGTGGGGGAAATGATGACTCCATGGAATGCATGGGTTATCAAGTATAGGTGAGTGGGAGGCTCAAGGTGAGAAATAAATGCTCCAATAGTCCAAAACGTGGGCTAGAAACACCCCTAGTGCTCCTAGTCAACCAAATATCCTCAAAAAGAGGAATGGGAGTGCACCTGTCATTAATGAGGGAGAACATGTGGAGTTTTACTGAGCTATAGTGCTCTTGTATGTGTGAAAGCACCAAAATAACTGGTTATATTGTCGGATTAACTTCCCTAAGTTCAAACCATAACATATTACTGCATAAATGTAAATAAAATAGACTAAGGTACTAAGTTGTGTATTAATGTTCTAACAGATATATCTCCATCCTCAGTCAATCCCACTCTTCCAGTTAAGAGTGAAAAACATCAACTCCCTCACCCTCTCCCTTTGGAGAGTTAAGCTGTAGTGGTCGAGTCGATGTCATCTCCACCCGATCCTACTCCTTCATATGAGAGTGTCCATTTGAATAATGGATTAGTCCCTTCAACACAATCTCTATCTCATCCATGTGTGGGGGAAATGATGACTCCATGGAATGCATGGGTTATCAAGTATAGGTGAGTGGGAGGCTCAAGGTAAGAAATAAATGCTCCAATAGTCCAAAACGTGGGCTAGAAACACCCCTAGTGCTCCTAGTCAACCAAATATCCTCAAAAAGAGGAATGGGAGTGCACCTGTCATTAATGAGGGAGCACATGTGGAGGTTTACTGAGCTAGAGTGCTCTTGTATGTGTGAAAGCACCAAAATAACTGGTTATATTGTCGGATTAACTTCCCTAAGTTCAAACCATAACATATTATTGCATAGATGCAAATAAAATAGACTAAGGTACTAAGTTGTGTATTAATGTTCTAACAGATATATCTCCATCCTCAGTCAATCCCACTCTTCCAGTTAAGAGTGAAAAACATCAACTCCCTCACCCTCTCCCTTTGGAGAGTTAAGCTGTAGTGGTCGAGTCGATGTCATCTCCACCCGATCCTACTCCTTCATATGAGAGTGTCCATTTGAATAATGGATTAGTCCCTTCAACACATTCTCTATCTCATCCTACTCTTCCACTTGAGAGTGAACTAGAAACTGCTCATGTTTATATTGTCACTTTAGGTCCTTTTAGACAAGAGGAAGTCCTATATGTTTCAACATGACCCCCTCCAAGTAATGAAGTTGTTTGTTTTGATTGGAGTAATCTAACATAACCTTATCTCCCTTCGTGCATTCCTTTCTAGATAACAATCAAAGTTGCTAGAAAGGATGTATTCCGAAGCATTGTTGATCAAGGGGTTGTTGTTGGTGTTTTATCTTCAACTTCTTCGAAAGCTATAGGTTCTCTATTGCTTGTGCCATCCTCTGATCACATAATGGATTTTAATAAAATACCTACTAGACATTTTGGGATCCTTCCTCAATTACAATCACCTTAGGAGGGAAAACTGTATGCACTAATGCTATGGTAGTCCAAGGTCCTTTGGATTTCAATATGCTCCCATGACATTATTATGTGTATGCAATGAAAGATGTAGTGTCCTCACTCTATCAAGTGATGTATTCTCACCATGGCGGGAGGATCATGGCCATTGATAAACTTTCATTTGTTAAACCTGATCATCGCATGACTGTTAGTCATCAAACTTCCTTGAATGTTATGCAAGATTTAGTAGTTTATTCCCCTTAGGGATGGGGGCCATGTCTCCAGCCTCTGGACATGATTTTGGAGTCATTATGTTAGCTTCTTATGCTAGGGGGGCACACTACCAACCTATGGAAATCATGTTGGGTAGGAACTGTTCCAAGCATGGTTTAATTTTGGTTTCAAGTTGGCATAAAAATGAAACTGACCTTAAGCATATTTTACCTTTGGTTTTAATCTTGTGTAAAAATGAAACCACTCCCAAGCATAGTTTACCTTTGGTTTTAAGATTGTGTAAAAAATGAAACCAGTCTCAAGCATGGTTTACCTTCGATTTTGTAATGTCCCCTGGGGATATAAATGGGTTTGAGGGAAATATCATTATCTCTCTAATTCTAATTAGATAATTTTAGCACAATGGATTAGTTAAACACATATTAAAATTCATTTTTCAATATTTGTTTAATGACAAAGTCCTTTTAATTACAAATAAATCAAAATAAATTCAATAACTAGTTGTTCGATACTAACAACTAATCTTGCACAAATTCGACACACAACCATGGAAATGAACAAAAAAGTGAACCTACAGCCATTATAAACATATTTAAGAATGCATATACAACAAAATAAAGTACTTTTGTAGGTCTGATCTGAGTACATAAACGAGGGATATTTCAAGGTCAATCAATACAACTAGTTAATAAACATTGCCAAGAATTCAATCAAACCAACCGTACCGAGTTTCGAGGCACAAAGAGGTGAAGGTACAGATCTGAAAAATAGCATTCTACATAACAAGTAAAGCACCAATAACAGAGCATATGTCTGTACATTCATCTTTTACCAAAAACATATATTTGAATCCAAAAACTATTTGCCAATTTCACTGCAATGTACATAGTTTTCAATTGGACTTTCCAAATGCCAAATAAAGAGAGATATGTGACTATTGTAGCTCATGGAAATAATATCAGGGATCACTTACATTAATATGCCTATAGCTTTCCACACATATACATTCCATTAAACAATCCATAAAATAAGTTAATTCTACTCATCCAAATTGACTAGTAATTCTAGGAATCACTAGAATATTTAAATCCACAGCTCATAAAATAATTCAAATGCGATTCCAACTCTAAATAACATGTTTATATCTCATTCTAACTTTTTGTCAAACACTTCATATGTAAAATCACAAATATACTCAAAACGATTCCATTGAAGGAGCTAGAAATTGGAAATTGATCTAGAATTTCGGTAAACATTTACCCAACACTACCAAGAATATCCTCCTCACATTTAAAAACAAAATTCAATATTACTTATAAGACATAAACATAAAATTAACACTAAGTATTTTTTACAAACACTTCCTGTGCAAAGTCACAAATCTACTCAAAACAATTCCATTGAAGGAGATAGAAATTGGAAATTGACATTTACCCAAAAATACCAAGAATATCCTCCTCAAATTTTCACAAAAATTTCAATATTATTTATCAGACATAAACATAAAATTAACACATGCATTTTACAAACACTTCATGTGATAATTCTCCAAACTATGCCAAACAATTTGATCGAAGAACTAGTTTTCGAATAAAAGGTAGAAGCATCAAAGAGAAGTGTATTAAACCATTTCGGGGATACTGTACCATCAAAATATACAATATATAAGGAACATGGGCATAAATATCAGTTTTTTAGAATAGGTACCAAATAATTATTTCCTCAGAAAATTTGTGCACAAAATCCCCAAAAAACTAGTTTCCAAATCCTTCATAAAATTTACTTGAGTCAATTCAAGGGGGGTAATTCAACCACAAGAGGTTAACTCTAATACAATCCAAGCAGTTCAAATTTCAAGGAGAATGACTCCAAGCAACTCCACCGAACTCAAAATTAGTGGGGTGAGGTGTTGCACAAGCCAAGGCATCTTCCCAAAATAGAAAAGGGGGGTTACACAAGTAGTTACACAAGAGTTACACAAGGATTTACACAAGTATTTAAAAAAGGAGTTACAAAACCACCAAAGGGGCTCAATCAACAAGTGACACCCACCCAAACACTAAGGAGGGCCCACTAAATCATGAATTGGGATCAATAATACCAATATAGGATAAATTAATCAAAAGCTGGGTGATATGTACAATGTTTGGGTGATAATCATTTAATAAAGCCACTAAGTCATAAATATTGACCAAGATCAACCAAACAAGTTCTAAAGTGCTAGGAATGTCCCCATTCCCCCTCACATTGTGGATCTAGGCCTCACATACTCTTTTAGTGGTCCTTGATGTGCCAGTTGTTTTCATTAATTAATTATTTACAAAATAATGATAATGTCTCTAGGTCCTTAAAGACCCTTTTTTTTGGCACCCTGTGCCACAATAATAAACAATTACAAATTACATATGTCTAGGGCTTAACACACGGGGTATTACAGATTTCAAGCTTGCGTAAAAATGATATAAGCTTCGAGCATAGTTCCCCTTTTGTGTCAAGTTCGTTAAAAAATGAATCAGACCATATCAAGCATGGCTTACCTTTGATTTCAAGCTTTCATAAAAGTGAGAATGAATTTGACCATAGTTCCATTTTGTGTCCAGCTCGTTAAAAAATGAAATAGGTGTCCATGAGTATAGTTTATTTCTAATTTCAACCTAGTTAAAAAATAAAAATGACCCTCAAGCATAGTTCTTTTCTTTTTCAATCTTTCATAAAAATTAAACAAATACCTCTTTGTTTGAGTCGAGACTTTTACCATGTTTAGGAATTAAACTTTCATTGCATCTTCCTTTGTCGCTTAATCCTCTTCCTTCCTCCAGCTCTGGTGAACCATTTTCTAGTCATATTCGGGAGTCTAGTTGAGTGAATTAGAAGAGTCGATGGATGAAACGAAGCTTTGGGGGCATGTCTCCAGCCTTTGTGCATCATACTAGAGTTAAGCCAAAAGCCTTTGATTATTATGCTAGGGGAAAGTACCAACCGTTGGGCATCATGTTGGGAAATATTTTAGCATTCTTCCAACCTTTCTTCAAGCTCATTAAAAATAATAAGATGTTGAGCTTACTTTTCACTTTTTTTCTGCTATGGTTTAAACACAAAAAATGGTTTGAGCTTACTTTTTCCTTTTTGTACTCTAGATAAAAACATGAAAAATTTTCCAAGTGATTTTGATATCATTGTTTTGCTCGTTAAAAACCTAGTAAAAGGGTATAGAGCTTTGTCTTTTCTCTTTCTCACGCTCGTTAAGACATGAGAATAAGTTACTAGGTACATTTTTATCACTTTTTTTGGATCGTAAAATTTGTTACGAAAAAGGAAGCCCCTATATTTTTCTTTAAAGTCATTTCAAACTCTTGAAATAGGAAAATATTGTCAAGTAAACTTATCTCTTTCATGCTTGTTAAATTATTTGAAAGGTTTCCTATTCAGCTTTAATTTACCCCTTTTCCGACTGAGTGGTATTAATTACAAAAAAGGAACACCTTGGTTGACCATTGACTAAGAGAGTTCTCCTTTGCATTATTTTATCCTTCGTCCAAGATTAGGATACTAACTTTAGAAAAAGGCCCTTTTCAGAGTCTTCTTTTGACTATTTCAGACTCTTTAAATGTGAAACATAGTTGATTTTACCTTCCTTGGACTCATAAAATTAAACATCAAAGGACCCTGATGGGATTGAACCCATCAATTATCAGGTTTGTAAAACATTTGATATTGGACTCATCTAAGGTGAGCTATACCGAACATTTGTTATCCTCCTCATGTTTGTTAACAAAAAATACAAAGAGGTACTCGTCAAACATCATGGGGAAAAATTGGGAAAATGGGTCAAGTTTCACTTTATGGAATCCTTTGAGACGTTACCTTTGAACATAACATTTTTTAGTGTCTTGTCTTACAATTGGGTATTCAACTTACCTACGAGTCATAACCAATTCCATGAGTCATCTTTCTCCTTTGATTTATCCAAATACCACCTTGGTCATTGTTGTGTTGCGTCTTAGTTTTTTCCTCTTTGAGTCAATGCTGCCAAGTCATATGTCATGGCATTACATGTTCAAGGATAATGTCATCCTGCATCAACCTTCTGTAGTGTTTATTGGCATTTCATCCTTGTTTCAGTACTTATTATCCATTCATCATCACTACCTTCTTTTAGTCTTGTGTTGATGATGTAGGATTCACCATGACCCCCCCTTTTACAAATATATTTGTGTCGACTTCAACTCATCATCCATGAATTAGAATTAGAAACCATATAGTACCTTGGGACCTACATGCCTCAATGGTAGGTTTCCTTGATTTTGACAGCAGTTTCACATCATTGGCCTATGATTCAAAGATTCCATGACTGTTCGACTTCAACTCATCTATTTGAATTCAATGCAATTTACTATGATAGCTTGGGAATCATTGTCATCATCGGTGATGTCTCAAACATTTGTTAACATTTACATCATTGAACCATAATCAAGTGGTTTCTACTATGTTCTACTTCAACTCCTTTTCACATGGTTAGGATCGTATCATTTCATGCTCGGGCTTAAGACCGCGGGGACTCTTATAGTGTACTTTACCGTAGGTTGCGATGGATATTTTTTGAGTAGGATCCTGCATGGAGATCATGTTGGTGACCTCATTGGTATATTGTCACACATATCCACTTTGTATTGGTCATGGCTATGTCATTATTTCATCATGGATCTACATTGTATTTTTGTAGCCATGATTTCCTTTGATTAGTACTTTTATGGATCTTCATTGTATTGGTCAATGCCCATGCTTTGAGTCCATTTGTTTCGAGCATGGGTATTCTTTTCTCAAGGATGATAAAGATATATTGATTTTCTAAATCTATCTTCCAAACTTCTTTCCAATTATCCTTTGAAAATTCGCAATTTGGTAAAGTGTTTTAGCCATCAATATCTTTTCTAACCTCACACTTTAGGGGGCATATATTATACCTCAAATTACCCATCTTTGTATTACCACCATGGGAACCATGAACTTTCACTATCTCCTAGGTGTGTTAGGTACAACATTACATGGTGTACTTACTCCCCATCCAAGTTGGAAAAGTTACCTAACCTAATGAAATTGCATGCCACTTCACCAAACCTCCTTTATCCATAAAAAGAGAAAATTTCACGTCTTTTCTTATACTAGGGGAAGGAAAATTACAACTTCATCACATTTTTCTTAGTTACAAAGGTGTGAAAATACCTAATTGGTGCACTATGCCCAGTTGTGGGGGAGAAAAAATATTGTTGAGGGTTTTTTTCCATGGATCTATGGATCTTATCTCTTGAATATTTCACCATACTTTCAAGTATCACTATGTTTTCCCTTCAAGGAAATGTGATCCTCTTTATCCTACCTAGATCCACATCTTCCTCTCATTATCCAAATCCTTATCCATGTTGGTTGAGGCTCTTCCCACTATTTGAATATCATCAACCCTTTGATTTCGGGCTAGCAAGTGAGACATAGAGATTGAGTGAGAAATATAGTTGTGTAATTGCTAGTGAGGAGGTCCTTATGTTCCTAAGATTCTCAAAGGTGGCTTGATAAAAGGAATTGGAGGAGATGCTATCATATTGGACTTGGGTATAATGTCATATTCTATAATTTTCTCTTTGGTTTTCTAATAAATAACTTGGCCTATTCTCCTAAATTGTGTATTTCATGTTGGAATGACTCAATTTATACTTGTTCAAGCAAATTTATTTATCCTAACATGCCAGCCTAGGGAAGTAAACTGCCTCTATTCCTTTGTCTATAGGTTCATTTACTTGGATCATCAAGCAAGGAGCAACCAGGATGACCATCTTGGATGAGGTAGGTTATCTATCTTCATCCACTTTCCTTCTATATTTGCTTGCATGTGTGTGTTTGATCTAGGATATATAACAACCATTTTTTTCTTTTTTCCTGGACTAGGTCTTAGAGAGCCTTGCTACTGTCCGTGAAGAGTTTTTTCTATCCATAGAAGAAATTATTGATACACCAAATCAAAGAGCGGTGTTATCACTAGCACTTGTTTTTTTTGAAGGTTAAAATTACAATTTTTTAGAAATTCCAACAAGTGTTAGTGAAATCAAAACCCAATATCAACCCCTGAATCAAAAAATGGTGCTACCGGTAGCACCTTTTTTTCGGGGCTAAAATTATGACTTTTTGGAAACTTCGACTAGTGTTAATGAAATCGAAACACAAAATCAACCTCCGAATCAACAAATTATGCTACCAAGGGAACCCATTTCTTCTATTAAGGTACTATTGCATGTATTTTGAAGCCATGCATGGTGTAAGAAAAATATTATTCCACAACAAAGTGATGTGTGTTCATGGTGTTTACCTGCAAGAATATTATTCCACATCAAAGGAAGAGCCAAACTTATTGCACAATTGTTACCATATTGAAGCAAGGAAAACATAGGAGATAGAAATAGAGGCCAAGGCATAAGAGAAAGAAGAAACGCTATCTAAGACATAGACAGAGGCAAGAAAGGTAATAAGGGAAAAGGCATATTTGTGCTCAAATTATATTGGTATGGAAATAAATCATTTACATTTTCTACTTACAAGGATTGTTGTATATGCATGGCATTTTACAATTTACAAAGGTGAGTTCATTGTTTCATATAGGAACCCAATTGAGTCAAAATTGTATGATTTTTTTCATACCAATTATATTAAAACTTGGAATACAAATGATGATAAATAGAAATAAATAATACTATTTTATGAAATTGTCCCATCATTCATGAATCTAAGTGGTCAAAGTCTTCCACTATTGATCTCATGAAAATCTTATAGCCTCATGAATCAAATATTCTTCTAGTCCTCCTTTCACTTAACCAACTAAGTTTACACAACATAGAACGTGTAATATCCAGAAAGACACTAATTTATGGCCAATTATATCTAATTATGGAAGAATCAAAAGATCCATATAATCTTAAGAAATGCACAAGAAAGTTATGTAAGACCTTGTAATTCGCTAAGAAAAATTAGAAAAAATTACAAATCATTAAAGTATACTTTTAGACTCAAATGTGTCTTTTGAATGACCTACAAAATTGTCAAGTTACATATACGTCATGTCCTCTTCTTCACCTTTATCTGATATATTCTCACTCCCCAACTAAATTTAAAGTCTAGAGTGCTCACTCCAAACTTGGAGGATATGAATTGAGAAAGGAAAGTTGTGTAGGAATTATTCTAAATGTCAACAATAGACAATGTGTGAAATAAAGAAGAGTAGGAGGAATGTATCATGGGATTTGCTATTGACAGTCATGAAATGACTAATATTTAAATAAAAGTTTACAAAGCTTCCCGCAATCCACTAGAACATGCGTGAAGGGGGGTTTTGTGTCACCATGTGAGTCCAAATGGGTGGGTGGATGTATGCGAGCGTGTGGGAATTTGTGAAAAATATAGTGACCAATAATTGTCAAGCTTAAAATAGTTATTTTATTCTTACCAACCTTGAAAATCTAGACAAGGCCTAATGAAAGAAAGAGGGATTTTAAATAAATTATGCCAACCTTGAAAATCTAGACAAGGCCTATGAAAGAAAGAGGGATTTTAAATAAATAATGCATTATTGTAGTTCATATCGAAACTAGATATGAAACCATAGTATGTAAAAAGTAACTATGGAGAGAAAAATAACTATAGAAAGAGAGACATTGAAAATCACTTGGCAATCTCAAAGGACGAGAAGAAATATCATGGTGCCCACTTCATATCGAGAAGAAATATCATCGGACGATAGTTCGCAACAGTTAGTATTGTCAAGCTTATCTGGATATTTTTATGTTTATGCGATCAGAGTCATTATTGTCGACACGTTTCAAACCCTCTAGTCGGGGTTCTTCCTTAGGACAAAAATGTTGTCCATACTATTGTACCAATGTTAAAGGATGACCAATTATTGCAAGATGCTACCCCTCATTACATGTTGTTTATATAATAATTGAATTGAAAAATGATAAAATAGAGAGGGAGAAACATTAAGTGGGACAACAAGATCATAAATTAGGAATTAGAAGCCACGTTTCAATCCTTTTCATTTGATTATGTTTATAAGATTAAACTAATTATGAGAGGCATAGTCTAGATGCCTTTGGGATCTATATTCTTATTGACAACATCCTCTCTATTGGAAATGCAATGTGTATATGCTCCAACCACTTCATTTATAGTTGTTTCTAGACTTGTCGATTGTCAACAAGTAATAAACATTATCAATTGTAGTTATAAGTGTCTTAACACTTTCCATTAATTCTTATTAGGAATAATTTACTATTTATTACATACATTTTACTAAGGGAACACTTCTTTAAGCCTTAACATGCTTCAAACATTTACAAAACTTAGTGGTTTAATAAATATATAAGCAACCTAGTATTATGTTTTGTAATACTTTCGCATAATGTTGTCTTCCTATGTTTGCGCACAAAAATAATGATGATAGATTTCAATATGTTTGATCATTGCATGAAAAAATGGATTTTCAGTTATTTGTATTTTTCTTTGATTATCATAGTAAAGAGTTGTATCTTCCACTTAAGGATGATTCAATTTAGCAAGGATAACTCGTATTCATATAGCTTCTTGTTTTACAAGTTACACTTTTATACTTAGCTTATGTTGAAGATAAATACATTGTAGAATACTTCTTTCTACTCCAAGAAATTGCTCCAAAATCGATGTGAAAGAAATATATGGAAGTTCATCTCTTATCATTGACATCTCATGGCCAATCAAAATATGTATATTGAGCCAATTTGATAGCATCACCATATTAATAGTCAAGTCCAAGTTGATATGTTCCTTTAATGTATGCAAGGATTCATTTGATTTCCTTCCAATGTTCAATATGAGGATTAGACATGAATTAAAAACCATTCCAATTGCATATGCAATATATGGTCTATGGAAATTAAATAGAGGAGACTTCCAAACAATTGTCTATATAATGTAATATCAAAATTCATAACAACAAAGTTACTTCTAAACTTGGACCTAATATCAATTGGAGTGGAAGTTGTCTTAAAATTCTCTATCTAAGATTTATTCAATAAACCAAGTACATACTTTGGTTGTGATAGAAGAATCCTATCTTTCTCATGCCAAACCTATATGCTAAGAAAATAATGTAACAACTTGAAGTCTATGATATCAAAAGAATTCTTTAAATTCCTTTTGATGTCATAAACATGGTTTATATTGATTCATGTAATGATTAGGAAAACGATTATAAAATCATCAATTGCAAATTTTGGCATAGAAATCATAACCATAAATATTTCTCTTGAATCCTTCATCAAGAATTTCTCACTAATTTTGGATTACCAAGCCTTAGGAGCATGATTCAATCCATATAAAGAATTTCTTAGCTGACAAACCATATGTTCTTGGTAAAATTTTCTAAAAATAGGGGGTTGTTGCATATAGATTTCCTCATGTAAATAACCATGCATAAAAACATGTTTTGCCTCCATTTGATGAATTTCCCAAACAATTTTGTAGGTAGAGAAACTATAGTGTAAATTGTAGTCATTTTAGCAATAGGATAAAATGTTTCAATGTAGTAATACCTTCTTCTTGTAAGAATTTTTTTGCAACCAACCTAGCCTTACACTTCTTGATTTCTCCATGAGATGTAAACTTTGTCTTGTATACCCATTTGTAGTTAATGGTATTTTTACCGTTTGGAAGAGGATTGAACTCCCAATTTTGATTCCTCATTAAAGTATCATATTCCACTTTTATTGCAACTTCTCCTTCAAGATTTACTTGAACTTCCCCAAAACTCTATGTATCATTAGCATGCATCACTCTAGTCATAAGTGAATAATTAGCATAATGTTGTAATGGACCTTCTTAATAAACGTACGTAAGACTCCTAGTTTTTATCATAGAAGAATTTGCATTAACTCATCTTTTGTACTTGCAATAAAATTTTCTTCTTCACAACATTCATAACTTTTTTCATTATTCATGTCATCATAATTTCCTTCAATATTTAGAATATCATGAATAATACTAAGAATTGTTGAAGGCACAAGAGTAAGAGTAAGGGAATAATATTTGGAAGATGCCATGAAACTTTCATCAAATATCACATCTCTTATAATAAGCATTTCATTTGTTTCAATATCATACAACCTATAGGATATATATGATCATACCTATAGGATACACAAGAACAAGATTGCAATATCACCAAAGACGTTATGTAGGATTACAAATTTTATGATCAATAACGCTGCGGATGAGGGTTTCGCAGCCGTTCCTGCTGGCTCTTGCTCAATGTTTCTTTCCCCATGGCGTGGCTCTACCATGATCTGGTTCCTTTTATCCCCTCCTGCTTCCGGTCAACCTGTTCCACGTTGTTTTTTCTGTTCTCTCTGGGGTGGTGTTATCTATCCGTCTTGTTTATTCTTCCTTTTCCATCGGGCTTCAAGGTGTCCCTTTTGGGCTTCTGGGTCTGTTTGTTTTTGTGTTTTCTGGCGAGGAATCGGCGACTGGAGTTCCTCCTCCTCAGTGGAGGACTAGTACCAACCAGTTACAAAAAAGTAGGAATTTACCTGGGGTTTTAGCCAGTTCCTGGTAGACACCTTTGTGTTTACGTGTCGTTTTTGTTTTCTTGCCATGCAGGTGGTGCGGATATGGGGTTTGTTTTTTACGTCGTTTTCATTCCCCTGCCACCTTTGGGGAACCCGCGTTTGATGGGAGTTGACTTTGGGCTGATTATCTGTTGTCTGTACCCGTGTTTGTAGGTGCCCTCACTCCTTTCTATTGTCATATCTTCAGGGTTTACCACGAACCCTCACGGTTTTTTGCTTCCTCGCCTTTTGATCTAGGGTTATATGGGCAGGTCTTGGTGGTCTGACCTTCGGTTTCCTTATGTAGCTTCTCTTGGGTGATGTTCCTAACCCTAGTCACCTTTTGTCTCGGCTGTGTATTATTGTACTAGGGTTTTTGTTCTGGTCTTGGTGGTTTGACTCTTGTCTTCCCATGGGTCACTTCCCTCGGGCTTCTTGCTTCTAACCCTGGTTGTCTGTGCGTGTTGACTTTTGGGTAAAGGGTTTCTGTTGTCGGGTTCTGTTTATCACACTTTTTGGTGCTATGTCTGGTCACCACGATGGGGTTCCTCCCCCCTCATTGTGTGCCCCACAGACTACTCTGGCTCGCTCTTGTCGTCGGAGAAATGCTAAAGCACATAAAGCTTTAGAGGGGAAGCTTCGTTTTGTTTTGGGCCGCGATGTATTTATGGAATGGGTGGAGGCTCTGTGCTCTCGGGCTCTCATCGGCAGACTCGAGTATTGTCAGATGGGGAAGAAGGATTGGATTGCTTGGGCCATGGAGCATTGGAAGCCTCTTTTCTCCTACGTGCCTATGATCAGCTTACTTGCCAAAGGTTCGTTGGTTATTGTCTTTTTGGAAGAGGCACATGCTACCTCTGTGTTAAATTCTCTGTGGCGCATTGGGGAGGGCTATTTGGTACTGGATCATTGGCACGTTCATTTCGACCCATTAAGGGAGCGTGTCAAGAAACGTCACTTGTGGGTCTTACTTCCAAGTCTCCCTTTCCCTCCGTGGAGCCGCTCTCTGCTTGAGGGTGTTGGTAACACTATCAGCCATTTTGTAGTAGTGGAGGACGACTTTATGCATGCTTATGACAAGAGGATGGCCAAGATTTTAGTGGAAATGGACATATCGGTGGGTCTTCCAGCTGAAGTTGAGATTTTATGTCAGGAGCGCTTGTTTCTGCAACGACTTGATTATCTCAACATTCCCTTTCGTTGCAGCTGGTGCAGGGAAGTGGTCACCTGCGGAGGGAATGTCCAGTTCTCCGACAAGGTTTGGCATCCCCTTGCACTCTTCCTTCTCCACTGATGCAGCAGACCACACCTCTTCCACTTGGAGCTGTCTCGAACTGTCCTCCCTCTTTTGATCGGGCTACGCCTTCTAAAGGTATTTTTTTCAAATGCATGTTCTTTTTTTGAGGATGCGTCGGAACAATAAATCCTTCTTTTGGATTTTGTGGTGAGTTCTAGAACCTTACCTTCAGCTGGCAGGGCCTCTGTACCTTTGGAGTCTTGCCCCTCCCTTGTCTCGAACCCTTCTCTTAACCCCAAGGAGGTTCTATCACCCCATTGGTCCCCTTCTCCTTCTGTGCAGCCTTCTTCCCCACCACTCCCCTCTGTGTCGTCCTCCATTTTCTCAGATTCTGATTTCCCTCCTCTTGCTAGTCTTTGTCATCACACTGTTTCTTCCCCACCTCGAAGCCCGGTCACCTCTCCTTCCTTCGGAGACCCTTCTTTACAAGTTTCTCTAGATATGTTCTCTGCTAAAACTCCCTTTTCCCATCGATCCTTCCCTTAGACTCCATCCATTTTGAAAATGTCACTATATGTCCCATAACGTCACTATGAACCAAATGAAGTGGAATCTTGACTCTCCATGATTTACCCTTTACAAATTTTTCCATATAATGGTCACTATAAAACTCAAAACACTGAATAAACACAAAACTGAATAAACACAAAACACTGAATAAGAAGATTCAATCATTCATTTGTAGTCTGGGGTCGACACTAGGTCAAGAGATTCGATCGTGTGACTTGTCGTTAACCAAGTTGAGTATGGGCCACTGACCAAGCCATTAGCAAACCCCTTATGGCGACATCCGATAGTTTTGGGTTTATACTGGAAACAGACAAACGTGGAAAGTTTGAACTGTCCACAGGCCAGTCCGGGCACGAACAGATCTTGTTTCGAAACAGATACCTTATAGCTATTTGTAAATAATATGTTTATCCATCTTCCATCCTTTAGACATAAGACTGCCAGATACGTATTCTAGCTAATAATCCGGAAAGCCCAGACATGATAAAAAGTATTATTAATTAGAAATCCTGCAACGAAATAATACCTGGAATCTGTTGGTACTAGTCTGGATCGAACCCTTATAATCCGACAACTAGAATATCCGAGCGTTGGAGGCACGGAAGGAACGGCACACCTGACAACAATATTAAAAAGAATCATTCCAACAGAAGAGGTGGCCGTGCCTGAAGGATCGTACCATAAACTCCAAACCAATCCACAATCCCTTATTTTAATCCCTGTCATGTGAATTAAATCGATTCAATGAATCTGACGAAATCGACTGAGTGGGTTTGGATAAGAATATGGATTCTTGCAGGGAGGAACGGAAGTGTTGATTGAATAAAATCGCTAAGAACTTCGTGCAGATTTTAACTTATTTGCCTTCCAACACAAAAATGGTCACATTGCCATTGCAAATTTATATATATGTGTCATTTAATGTTTTGGTAAAAATAAGGTGATCACAAATATTTTTAATATTAATCTCATTCATATATATATAATTAATTAAAATAACCTTATTATATGGTTAAAATAGTTTTATGTTATTGAACTTTTATTTGGTTAATAATAATAATAATATAAATAATAATAATAATATATTTTTACTAATTTAATGAACCTTTGGTTTCCAATGTATGAAGGAACTAAGTCTTAGGAACTAAACTACATTTTCTGAAGTCTTCCCATTTGGTATTGGCGTCTTTGGTATTAGATTCATCGGGTTACTTGTATCATCTCTTACTACATGTAAGTTTCAGAGGCTCTTTTAATCAAATTTCAGTCCTATATTCTGAAAATCTTTCTGTGTATTAGCAATCTAGGAACATAGTTCATTTATTTCTGCAAAGTATCCATGTGGAATAGTTTTGATATCCGAGACCGTTTCGGAGTTTTGTGGCTAAATCCGTTGGATTTAGGCGCTGTAAGTCCACTAGTTTTGTCTCTCATTAGACCTGTAGGATATCCTTAAGCCAAAAACTATTTCTTTACTGCCCGATTCCGGTAAGTGTTCCATGGATCCTTCAATGGACTCTGTAGGTTCCCTGGATTGCTAATCTACAAATGACACTACTGTGTCTTTGGCTTAAAGGATATCTCCCTTTCGGACTTCTGAAGCTTCATCATCAATAATAACCATCGATGATACAATACCTTCCTCTGACTGGAAACTTCCTGAAACCTTACCCTCCAAGGTTTATAAAATGAAATGGTGGCAGTATAAGTCTAGCACACAAATTAAAATCAATTCCTTACACATAACCTTCACTTACCACGAAGAGCTCATTCACATTAATCTAATTGATAAAGAAAAAAATGACTGGGAAAAATAAAAAGGCTATAAATACATGCATCTGGGCACTATCAAATTAGCACTCGGCCCATTAGTTTGGCCCTATATGAATGTTTCTTCTTTATGATGTGTTTTGGATACCCATCACTTAAACTTTTCTGATGCTTTAATTGGTGGTTTTGCAGGCCCCTTGCACAATGGCCCGTTCTTTGGTACAATCTTTCCTAAGTATTATATCAGCCTTGATGATCCATACATCTACGATTTACTCAAATCCTATATTCATCGTTTAGTATTTAAGATGGACACTAGTTCTAAAATCATTCAACTTAAATCGTTGGTTGTCTTCTGCTTTGTAAATGATTCCCTTCCTCCTCTTGCCCTTAAATTCCATGAAAGTTCGCGCCTACTAACCATGGTCGAAATTAATAAGTCTAAAAATTCTACACCTATCACATTTGACTGGATTGGCATCAGTTACTCGAAGATTTGATCTGGCATCAGTTACCCGAAGTATGATCTGCTTTATGCACCATATTGGTAATAAGTATTTATACATGCTATATATTTAGACATGACATCGATATAGATGGAAAGGGAAAGGATTTTGCATAGTTCACATAGAAAGCAGAGTAAGTTATCATGATCGTTTTGTCTTTTAATAGTAGCTATCAATTTCAATCACTCATGGAACTGGCATCCAGGTGGAGTGTAAGTGCAATTACCCAATCTCATTCAATATAACCAGCTGGATCCTCTATGTTGCTATATGCCTCCATCAATCTCTCGTGCTCTGAATGAGGCAAGAAGTAATGTACCTCTAATATTGTGAAATGGTATTTGACTTGTGCATTATGCTTTCATGTCTAAACAGTAATTATTATTCTAGTAAGTTTTTATCCTTATTCTATTTGAGTCAATAATTAGAATTTAATGAGAAAGCAGAAGGTATAACACAGAGCAAGGTCAAAGAGTTGTTCATGTTTAAGAGATAGAGTTTCTATAACATTTCTTCTATCCTTTTTTGGAGAAATATAGTTCATGCCCAATATTTTTTGTGTTGGACCCAAAGCCTTAATTGAAAATTGACTTCCCAAGCCCTTCTTCAACCTTTTATTAATGCTCTTACCATGCCCAATATTAGAATGTCATCTCGGACCGAGAGTGACCAAGTGTCCCTGAATGACATTTTCATGCGACTTGCAGCTCGACATTACTCGGAAACCGGAGGTCGGATCGACGAGCCGTCGACTCCGTTGGTCTCCTGGCATGCCATTACCTATAAAAGGCCCTCTCCACCATGTTTTCATGGCCCAGTGACTCCACGTTGCATCGGTTTCATAAACTAGGGTTTTGCTTAGTTTCCTTCAATGCAACTCTCGCACTGGTGGGTTAACTTTGAAAAACCATCCTCTGTGTCAGTCTTGGTGGTGTTCCCATGTTAGCATTGGCCATACACACTTATCAGAGCCAACAACATGCAATCTTGCTGCTCTGTTTGGTTTTTCGCTCCTGGACCGAGAGTGACCAAGTGTCCTTGAACGACATTTTCATGCGACTTGTGACTTAACATAACTTGGCAACCGTAGGTCGGATCAAAGAGTCGTCGACTCCATTGGTCTCCTGGCATGCCATTACCTCTAATGGGCCCTCTCCACCACATTTGCATGGCCCAGTGACTCCACTCTATATCAGTTTAGTAAAGTAGGGTTTTGCTCAGTTTCCTTCAATGCAACTCTCGCACTGGTGGGTTAACTCTGAAAAGCCCTCCTCCATGCCAGTCTTGGTGGTTTTCCCATGTCAGCATTGGCCATACACACCTGTCGGAGCCAACGGCATGTAATCTTGCTGCTTTGTTTGGTTTTTCACTCCCGGACTAAGAGTGACCAAGTGTCCCTGAACGACATTTTCATGCGACTTACAACTCGACATAACTCAACAACCATAGGTCGGATCGACAAGCCGTCAACTTCGTTGGTTTCCTGGAACGACATTACCTGTAGTGGGCACTCTCCACCACATTTTCATGGGTCAGTGACTCCACTGTGCATCGATTTCGTAAACTAGGGTTTTGCTTAGTTTCCTTCAATGCAACTCTCACACAGGTGGGTCAACTTTGAAAAACCCTCCTCCGTTCTAGTCTTGGTGGTGTTCCCATGTCGGCATTGGCCATACACATTTGTCGAAGCCAACGGCATGCAATTTTGCTGCTTCGTTTGGTTTTTTGCTCCGGGATCGAGAGTGACCAAGTGTCCCTAAATGACATTTTCATGTGACTTGCAATTCGAGATAACTCGAAAACCGTAGGTCGGATCGACGAGCCGTCGACTCCGTTGGTATCCTAGCATGCCATTACCTCTAGTGGGCCCTTTGCATTGAATTTTCATTGCTTAGTGACTCAATTGTGCATCAGTTTCGTAAACTAGGGTTATGCTCAGTTTCCTTCAATGAAACTCTCGTATCGGTGGGTCAACTCTGAAAAAACCTCCTTTGTGCCAGTCTTGGTGGTGTTCCTATGTAGGCATTGGCCATACACACCTGTCAGAGCCAACGACATACAATCTTGCTGCTCCGTTTGGTTTTTTGATCCCAGAATGAGAGTGACCAAGTTTCCTTGAACGACATTTTCATGCAACTTGCAACTCGACATAACTAGGAAACCGGAGGTCGGATCGACGAGTCATCGAATCTGTTGGTATCCTAGCATGCCATTACCTCTAGTGGGCCCTCTCCACTACGATTACATGGCCTAGTGACTCCATTGTGCATCAGTTTAGTAAACTAGGGTTTTGATCAGTAGATTTATTGATGTTGTAATTTGCTGTAATAAGAGGTTCTAGATATGTTATATGCTCGGAAAGAGTGCCCTAAAGTGATGTGTGTTCATGGTGTTAATGTACACTTGGACTAGGGTTTATTTTGTTGGGTTGCCTTGTGATATTAGGATGAAGATAAGTGAAATATTGGACCATAGTGACCACCTTCACACACATGTTGAGGAGAACAAATGAGTATAGTAACCACCTTGGAACACATATTGAGGATAAGCATTGCAACATTGTAACCACCTCTAACACATATGTTGAGGAGCATTGGGACCAAGAAGATGTGGTGCACAACTAGAGGAGGAATGCATTACATGATGAAACTTGGATATGCATAAGGACACTAGGGTTTATATATGTAAGTAAACCTTGGAGAAGGAGATATAATACTAGACGAATTGATGGTAGTCTTGTAGAATCTATAGCTATTGTTATCAAGGCAAAGGAGGTAGAATTAGGGTTCCAACCCTATAGAAGATACAAAGAAAAGAGCTAATTTCTTTGGTGATATTGCAATCTTGTTATTGTGTGATATATGAAGGTTAGGGAAAGACCGTGGAAAACTTAACTTGATAAGTCTCGAACTTATTTTGATTCCTTGCTTAGAAGAAGATTTTTTTAAGTTTAGTTGATTTTCCATGGAGGTCTTGGTGTTTGTGTTGATGCAATAGAAAAAGACCTAGGGTTTGAGGAATCACCCTAGGATAGAGATGTTGACGTCAAAACTGGTGCTAGACTTGTTTGAAATGCCATGTGCTTCTATGATGAAAGATGATTAGGGTTTATAAACCCTACCAAAGAAAACAATTATAGTGTGGATACCTTAATGCATGCTAGGGTTTCATGAACTACAATCTCGTTGAGACTTGCATACTAGGGTTTCTGAACTGCAATTGCATGCTATAACTAGGGTTGAGAAGTTATGATATGAAACACATGTACATGTACAAATTCAAAACCAACTAGGGTTTTGTGAACTACAATTGCATGCTATAACTATCGTTGAGAAGTTATGATATGGAACTAGGGTTTTGTGACCTCTTTAAAAGCTATGAGATGGAAGTAGAAATACATGTACATGTACAGATCCATTACCAACTAGGATTTCATGAACTACAAATTGCATGCTATAATTAGGGTTGAGAAGTTATGATATGGAAATATGTATTTATGAGCTCTTTACAAGTTATGAGATGGAAAAGAGAAACACACCTATGGTTTCATGAATTACCATTGCATGTTAGGGTTTCATGAACTACAATCTCGTTGAGACTTTCATACTAGGGTTTCATGAACTACAATTGCATACTAGGGTTTCATGAACTACAATTACATGCTTTAACTAGGTTTGAGAAGTTATGAGATGGAAATATGGATTTACGAGCTCTTTACAAGTTATGAGATGGAAAAGAGAAACACACCTACGGTTTCTTGAACTACCATTGCATGCTACGGTTTCATGAACTACAATCTCATTGAGACTTTCATACTAGGGTTTCATGAACTACAATTGCATGCTATAGTTTCATGAACTACAAATTGCATGTTATAACTAGGGTTGAAAAGTTATGAGATGGAAGAAAGGTTTTATGACCTCTTTACAAGTTATGAGATGGAAAAGAGAAACACACCTACAGTTTCATGAACTACCATTGCATGCTAGGGTTTCATGAACTACAATCTCATTGAGACTTTCATACTAGGGTTTCATGAACTACAATTACATACTATGGTTTCATGAACTACAATTACATGCTATAGTTTCATGATCTACAATTGCACGCTATAACTAGGGTTGAGAAGTTATGAGATGGAAGTAGGCTTTTATGACCTCTTTACAAGTTATGTGATGGAACTAAAATGGTATGGTATGTTCTATGTTAGTATGGTATGGTATGGTATGTTAGTACATGGTATGATGTTAGTATCATAGGGTATTGTAGGGTGTGTAGTATGATGTTAGTATTGTAGGGTATGGTATGGTATGCTAGTATGGTATGGTATGTTAGAATGGTATCATGTTAGTATGTTATGGTATGTTATATTAGTTGGTAGGGTTTTGTTAACTCTTTACAGGTTATGAGATGGAAGTAGAAACACATGTACATGTACACATCCTAAACCAACTAGGGTTTCATGAACTACAATTGCATGCTATAACTTGGGTTGAAAATGGCCCTCCCCCGCTTGTTTTCATGGCCCAATGTTTCTAGATATCAATAAGAAAGCACATGTTACGGCATTATATTATTGATGTACTAGAATATAAGCCAACAACCTGCATAATAAAACTAGGGTTCACATATTGAGACATGGAACTACAAACTAGGGTTTTATGAACTCTTTAGGTTTGAAGATCAAATTAGACTAGTTAGTATCATTTAAGTAGAAACCAAATGGCCATATAGCCCTAGGCTACACTTACAAATTCAAAACCAACTAGGGTTTCATGAACTACAAATTGCATATTATAACTAGGGTTCACAAGTTATGAGATGGAACTAGGGTTTTATGACCTCTTTAGGTATATATCATTAGATTGGTTAGTATCACTTAAGTAAAAACCAAAAGGCCCTATACCTAGGCTATGCACATACATGAAATAATTTTATTGGGATTAATATGAACTACTTACTATTTCATATGTTCACAAATGGAAATACCAATGTGTGCAAATGCTAGGAACAATACTCAAATTATCAAAATGTTACAATCGAATTAAACCCTAGATTATGAATCGAATTTCTTTGTTATCCTAAACCCTAGCTAACACTATTGTAATTAATGAATAGTTACATGCTAGACTTGCCTGAAATGCTAACCCTAGCTAGACTTTCCTGAAATGCCATGTGCTTCTATGATGAAAGATGATTAGGGTTTATAAACCCTAACGAGGAAAACAATTATAGTGTGGAGATTTGAATTTTAGCTTATATTATATTTATGATTGGGTAGATTCTAGCATTGGTTATGCATGCTATTTTGAGATAATTTTGGGTTGAATTTGTTAAGTAAAATTTAATGGTGTTTATTTTGTTAGATATCCTAAGTGCAGACCTTTGTATAGGTCATCATGCACTTGTGTAGGCCATCAAGATGATGACTAAGGAAAAATCATCTGAAACAAAAGGAACTTGCTAGCCAAAATTACCCTTCAAACCATGATTGTACACCCAAAGAGAACATGTCTCTACCAAAGGAAGGATCAATAGTGATGACAAGATAGGAAGTGAGTGGGTAAGATAGGAAGGCAAGCAAGTGACCTTAGGCTATGATAGGTGGGTAAGAAGTCTATTAGGGTTTCCCTAAAGAGGATATTCCCTGTCAGGGTTTCCTCATTGATTATAAATCCCAGGTTATGCATGCTAACCTTTAAACTTTAGTTAGAGTTAGGGTTTCCTCGTGGATTCTAAACCCTAGGTTATGCATGCTAACCCTTAAATCATAAAAATTGCAACAAGTACAATAGCTTGTTAAAATTGCAAGTGCTCAATAGATCGTTATAGAAGACACATATTCATGAACTTGTTTCATTTTTTATTTGTCAAGGAAGAACAATTTTTATGGGATGTTAGCATTATGGGATGTTTTAATTTCAATTATGCATGTGGTGAAGCATGTTAGTGGTGTTGATGGGACGATATCATCATATCATACAAAGTCAACCTCTCTTGCAACCGACATAAAAGTATTTCCATCCAAGCATTTAGCATTATGACAGTCCTATATTTCAATTTTTAGCTAACTAGGACAAAGGTACAATCTTTTTAAGTAAACATCAATTATAAACAATTTTATAAGTGACAAGTTTCCAAGCCAATGGGGCTGTTAAACAAAATTAAATTTCCAGTCAAGTAAAATGTCTTATGACAGTCCAAGATGTAATTTCCAGCCAAGTAAAATGTCTTATGACAGTCCAATATGTAATTTCCAGTCAAGTAGGAATGATAAGAAGTATATTCACTTGGCTTTTGATGACACAATGACTTGCAAGCAATTCAAGGACTTTTCTAGTATTTTGCCAAGTTATGGATTTTTATATACCACTGTCAAATTTGTTTAAGTATGGCTGGGAATGATTGTTTATATACAGTCCCTTTAGGGTGTCTTTGTGCCACTTTAAATTGGGTTATGGACAAATTTGAGGTGAGGCGTTAGTGAGTGGGTAATATCAGAAGGCAAGGAAGTGACCTTAGGATATAATAGGTTGGTAAGAAGGCTATTAGGGCTTCCCTAAATAGGATATTACAGTGAATATGTTAGGGAAGCTTAGGATGAGTTAGTGGTGTTCTAGGGCTGTCCAAAATGGATATTATAGTCAGAGATATAGGGAGATTTGTGGGGGTCTAAGTAGTGTGGAAATGAAAGGAATAAGCCTTGCTTTAAAGAGAGGGAAAGGTAGGAGTCTAGGGAAAGGGTTTTAGCAAGGGTTAGGCTAGAATAGAATGGTTTAGGTGTGTCTTATGGCTGCCTAATAGGTAGTATTATAGTCTAATTATATAGACAATCCTAGGGTTAGTCAAGGATAGAAAATGGAGTAGAAGGCCAAAGGTTAGAGTTACTATGTAAATACCAAAGGCAGACAAGTTCTTTCTATTGCAATTTGGACAATGAATAAGACTGTATTTTTATGCATTTGTGTATTTTTTTGTTAACTAACCTACAGTGTTAATTTTTTTATGCATTTTATTATGAAATTATAGACTTTATTGCTTCATCAACAATAAGTATTGCAAGCGCATCAATTGTAAACTACTACTGTAAAGAAGTACAAAATGATATATTAATATACAAAAATATCCAATCATATACAAAATATGGCAACTTGTGGCCTATACAAAATATGACAATTCGTGCCAAAATTCCACATCATGGCTAGTGTACATAGGAGGCTCTCTCAATACTTTTGCCCACCCTCGAAGCTCCCAGGTCCAAATCCAATATCGATCTTCCTCTTCTTCGAGCTAGAGGAAGCTTAGTTCTCTCGGCTGCTTCGACCACCTCCCCCTGGGATTTGAAATGAAAACAATCAAATGTTAACTCCTACAGGAAATTATACAAGTATAAAAAACAATTTAAATATCAAAATTACGTTTTCAAATTTTAAATAGCTCACCTGAGACGAGACTGTAAGTGGTGAGCGCGCTACCCTCCTCCGTGATCTAGTGGTGATCTAAGTCTCTCAGCAATGCCACCCTGCAACATTTAAACATTAAGATAACTCATACAATTTACTACTATGTTAATTTTCATTAATATTGAATGAGATTTTCATAAACTAATCAATCTCACCATGAACACAACAGGCTGGTCCTAGGGGCTGGCAGGTGGAGCAATCGACTGCTCCTCAAGGGTGACAAGTGGAGCAGTGGGTTGTACATCCTACTTTGATGCTAGGTTGGATGGCATGCCAGAGGATGTAGCCACATGGATGTTGGCTACAACAATAGGGGGCACGGTGGGAGAGTGTGTGGACTGGAGTGGGCGAAGTGGTGATGTACGACGATAAAGTCCAACTAGCTATAAAATGGAACGGGCCACTCTAGAAGAGGAAACGAGGGTGGTGGGAGAATATGGAGGAGGGGGATGAGGTCTGGGATGGGGTGGAG
>LPNX010779005.1:1718-43150 GCA_001517045.1 Pseudotsuga menziesii | reverse complement strand
CGTCGGATATCAGAGCTCAAATTTACATAGAGCTGAACAGAGAGCTCAAATTTACATAGTAGAATCCTTTCTTCTCAATTAAACTTATAAATAGAAGAGAGAGGGTGTTGCGGAGGAAATAATCCCTAGTTCACTGGATGGTTGAGCCATAGGTCTATTGAGTGCTCAAAATTTACTAAAGAGAAGTTTTTGTCTATGTCGAAGAAAGTGGGAAAAATGTTATTGGAAGACTCTACAAAGGATGGTAAATGGACCTTGTGACTACTCTATTGGTAGTTAAGGATGTGACAAAACTCCCATATGATACTCATACCCCACCCAATGATTCAACTCTCAATTCATTCCTAAGGTTTGACAAATTTAAGCAACTATGGAGAAACTTATGGTTGGGATATGGATTTTTTCTTATTGCAAGATATATGGAAACAAAATAGCTTCCTTCCCAAATAATACTTTCAGTATCCAACTTGATTTTTTAAGAAGTTCATAAGATGATTCTCTCTGAATTGTACATTTATTAAGGAGAAGACATGTTCATACTCATAATTTTTTTTCCATAATTTAGTTAAGGTTTAATGGGTTTTCAAGGAAATAGTTCTATTCAAGACTTAAATAGGACATTAATTCAATAGACCCTAAATAATGATAATTTTTATTTCCTTATGTTATATGAATCGCCTTAATTGATAAATTTGTGGCATACTTGTTCATGACTCAGTTGGAATTCAAATTGTTGACATCAAGTATGCAAATGAAAGCATCATTCTTGCTTGTAAGTGGGATTACAAAGTTGATAAGGAAGAAAATGTTTTAAAAGGTTATATATTCATGAATTTTAGATCATGTTATTCTTATTTTTCTATATTTTGGGGATCCATAAACACTGAAATTCCTTCCTTTGCAAATGACTATTTTGTTCATTGTTTGTCACTCTTGAGAAGAAACTTTCAAAAGGAGGTGTAAGGTTTGTTGCAACACTCAATATTATGTAGGAAATGAATAGCGCCGTCGCTTAAGCGACACTTTTACTAACTATACGTCGCTTAAGCGACACTTTTACTAACTATCCGTTGCTTAAGCGACGCTTGTGGCCAAATTTACAAAAAAAATGTATCCTTGTGATTTTTGGCAAGTTTAAAAAGAGAAATCCACGCGCCGTCGGATTTTGTCGTCGGATTTTGGATCGAAATGTAGTAGTGTATGATGTGTTTTGGATACCCGTCACTTAAATTTTTTTGATGCTTTAATTGGAGGTTTTGAAGGCCCCTTGCACAATGGCTCGTTCTTTGGTACTATCTTTCCTAAGTATTCTATTAGTCTTGATGACCCATACATATACGATTTACTCAAATCCTATATTCCTCCTTTAGTATTTAAGATGGACACTAGTTCTAAAATCATTCAACTTAAATCGTTGGTTGTCACCCGCTTTGGAAATGATTCCCTTCTATTACCCCTAAATTCCATGAAAGTTCGCGCCTGCTAAGCATGGTCGAAACTGATAAGTCTAAAAATTCTACACCTATCACATTTGACTGGATTGGCATCAGTTACCCGAAGCAATGGGAGGTAAGATACAAAGAGTTAGAGACTTTGACAAAATAAAGAATGCACAACTCTCTATTCCTAAGCCCCTTGTTTTTGATAAGTTTTCAAACTCTTTTAGATTGCTTCAAGGGTTTCCTTCTACTCAATTTCCTCCAACTCTTGTAAAATATTCTTCTGTAAATAATACTTCTGAAAAATGAGCCATGTTTGAACCCTATTATTCTTCTCGCCTTTCCTTCTCAAGTGTTCATAACAATGAATAGAAAGGTCAGCATGCAGACTTCCCTGCTCACCGAAAAGCACTTGAGAGGCTAAAACTCAGAAACAAAGGAGTAAGTTTGTATATGATGTCTCTCCCTCGAAGTGGCCCAGGTTTCACTTCCACAAACCCACAAGGTGATACCTCATTCCACCCAGGAAGAAATCTTCCAGATACTCCTTTCAAACAGTTTTCTCATGATGGTATTTTCAAAAGAGAATTCATGCCACATAGATCATCTACTCCACATGAAACTGTCTCTGGTGAAATAAAGCTGCTTAATTACAACAATTATCAGCAACAACTAACTGACCGAAATATAGATGACCTAGCCTCTGATATTATGCCTCTAATATAGCTAGGTTTTCTTATGGTAACTATAATATTCAGCGATTTGTATTACACCATGTTCTATAATAAAAGTAGTAAAAGTCGACAATAGTATAAAAATAACAGCAGATATATATTCTGAAATACAACGCTGTGAAAATTTATAGCAACAGTTTGAAGTTGAACAACATATGTAAATCTTAGCCAAAACAGAGCTTGGTGATATTTTAAACTACACAAAGAAATTCCCCCCCATAAGGTATGGACACTAAATCAAACCAAGAGTATCCAATGGAATTATTAGTGCTTCTCTTGGCCCAGTTTAGTCTTCTACCAACTACCTGCAAGAAACCAAAATTCATCTCTTGCACGAAGGATAAATAGTTCTAACATTAAATTATCCTACTGGCCCTTATAGCTTTTTAGTTTACATTTGACCCATTTCTTTTTACACGTGAGATAAATATTATACAACTTCTATAAATATGACTAAATATGCCTAAGTTATCATATTCTAAAGCTTCCATACAACCCTTAGAGCTTAAGCCACTCTTAACCTATTCCTAGCCGATCTAACACAAAATTGGGGCATTCAAACATAATTTCTTTACTGTTGATCATGGAAATTGACTTTCTTCTTTTAGTTGGAACTCTTAGCAACAAGGTGATTTTAGGGAATTGTTGGTATGAGCACAGGTACCCATGTAGCATACACAACAGTCAATCCAATGCTGATCTAACACAAAATTGGTGCATTCAAACTTAATTTATTTATTGTTGATCATGGAAATTGACTTTCTTCTTTTAGTTGGAACTCTTAGCAACCACATGCTTTTGAGGAATTGTTGGTATGAGCATAGGTGCCCATGCAGCATATACAACAGACAATCCAATGTCATCCTTATTCTTAATTGTTGGTATCAGGTCACAATTCATTCTAGTCAGAATAGTAGTAATATACATGGACATTGAGGCAGCGTCCCTCTTGGAATGGCCTTGTCCCAAAGCAATTGCAATTTTGGGTGCTGAAGTATCTATGGTTCCTTGTTATCTATCAGCTTATGCATGTTGTTGATGCTTAAAAGCTCAGATCTACAAAAGATATTTTGTTGTGAAACACCACAACTTTGGTTATTTCATGGTCATACAAATGGTCTACCATTTCACTCATATACTCCATTTCTTTCAATAGATTATTTAGGGCTTGCGGAATATTTTTGTAGATATGTCTAAGGATTTCCATGAGCCTTGCCATAGTTTATTAAGACTCTTTTCCTAAATATAAATATAGAATAAAAACATTTCTCCTTGACATGGAGTGGCCCAATGCTTTTAAACTTACCCTGGGACCTATACTCCCCATTTTCTGCCGCCCTCCAAAATTTATTTGTAAATAGCTTCTACTTCCACAAGTATGTTTGAGCCTATATCTGTAATTTACATTCTCCTTATTTCTTGTGATGTAGATGATTTATTAGTCTTGATTGAACCCACCTGAGTTCTTCTCCTTGTTAGTCACAACTTCTTTCCTCCTTGACTTCCCTGCTCCATGGCTTACTTACAAGATTTTGTTTTTCTTACAAATTGCAACTGGTTGAGCCTTTTAGCCCTCAAGTTATTTTTGGACCCTTTCCTTCTTCCTAGTTGTTCTCTCTATTGATCTATAATTTTGAGATGATTTAGCATGGGGGAGTGATGGATGTCCACCAGGTTGGTATTCAATCAAGGCCGACAACGGTTAATTCTATTATTAGGTGGTGTCTCCTTCCTCTTGGTAGGAAATGTTAAAATATTTTATGTAGGGTGGCCATGATGATGAGCCCTACCTAATTAAAAAACTAAGTTAAAATTTTTTAAATCAAAATCTCATTTTACCTTTTCCAATCCTAATGTCAATTATCTTCACTAATAATTTCGCTCTACTTAAAACTCTCGAAAAATAGGGACTAGTGAGTTGTTTTTATTAATTTGGTATCTAGGACTCTAATTTTTTCTTCCATTTTGCTTATTCTCCTATTGCTTTTGTTAACCATGTTGGGATAATCATATAATGTAAAAACACAAATATATGTATATAGATGTGTGTGTTGATTTTTTAATGTGTAATGTTATGACATGTCACTGAATGTAATATGTGATAAAGTTAAGGTGGTTAAACCACCATAACCTCCAAGGGGTGATGTAAATATGTAATGCACAGTGATATACAAGAAGAGAGTGGTAAGATTCTACATATGGGAAGCTAACTTGGGTTCCCTGTCATGTATTTTTGTAGCATAAATATAAACATTTTTTATTTTCTCCATCTCTCTCTGCTCATTATGTATACATTCATAAACATCAACATGGTATCAAAGAAATATCGGTCCAAATCCTATTATAGGAAACAAATATCTTTGAAGTGTGATACTTATTTGAACATTGATTTAATGGAAAATTGAGTCTATTGAATTCCATGCCACAAGGATTTGACACAAAAATTGAGAAAATTAATTTATTTTAGATTTTTTGATAATGTTTTTTATTATACATTTAAAGTTTAAGGTGGAGACACCACCAAACTAGTTGGTTTTTATTTTAAATGAAGGAAAATAAATGAGAGAGTAAAAAAAGGTTGAAGACATTTTAAAATATTGGAAGGTCAAATAAAAACATTCAGCAACATGAGACATTGAGGAAGATGACCTTCCATATTTGAAACCAGAGGCTGTAAAGGAGATAATTTTTAAGAATATGTCAGATGTTCATTATGCTATTTGATGTGTGATGCTCATTGAAGGTCTAAGTGTGAGCAACCAATGCCATCGTTCTAGAGGCTCTCACTATCTCATCATTGTGATATGCATGTTGAAGGTCACAGTGTGAGAAGACATAGGATTCTCATCCCCAAAAACAATGTTGAGATGCCCACCAATGTAGTAGAGAAATATAACAGTATATCAATGAAGGTTGCTTTGATTTTCTGGCATGGATCATATGCTGGATATAAGTAGTATTTTGTAGATAAAAAATACACATCTATTCAAAATTCTATATGTGATATGCTCTATTTGAAAGACACATTGAGAAATACAATGAGGAATTTTCCCAGAAGTTGTGCACAAAAGGGGCACCAACTATACGAAAGAAGAGATGCCAATTATACCAAATGTCTAGGCCTTTAGATACACCTACCTAAAAATGTATGATATTTATCTATAGTTGCACACAATTGTATTTGCATGACCATACACTAAGTCAATGGGAGAAATATATATCCCCACCAAGAAGAGCAAGAGTGATGCCCAAAATTACAGCAGTAGAGACTAAGAAACACAACATATTGTGACACTAAGGCATGCATAGGACTACATTGTACAACAAGATTGATTGTCAAGTATGGTTTGGAAATAATCAAAGTTTAACTTGATAATAAAAAAACTAAAGCGTGACATAGTATCGAACAAGATGCAAGCATGTATTGCGTCCTGACAAATATAGATTTATGAATATGCCCAAATTTACGAAAAAAACCAAGTAATTACAACGCCATGAATTAATTTCAACATTGTGACATTTGTAGTTCATGTTTTCAAACATGAAGCACACTACAGGGCACATATAAATAAGATAGTAATGCTTATGGATAAATTATTGACAAATTTTATTTTGAGAAAGGAGAATTTCTATGTTGTAAAAAATATCTATGCTATGGTGGATGATTCCATGGAAAGGAGAATTTCAATTTATATAGAAGCAAAGGATGAGAAAATGGTGTCCCAAACTGATCTTCCTCCAATGTGGGCCAAGCCACCATCCAGGGCTCTGTCCAAACAGCTCACAGAGGTCATGGTTCTGTCAAGCATGGACAATATACCAAGTTTCCCTCCACCATATGTTCTCCATTAGCTCTCACTTGATGAATAAGATGGAAATCCAAATAATTTTGGGAATTCCACAGCTATGTTTGGTATTCAGTCATCATATGCATTTATTGTCAAAAGTAAAAATATCAATTTGATAATCATACAATTTTATTTCACGGAAACCATTAAATGTCAAAAACAATATGTTTACAGCTGATGGTTGCAACTGCATGCACTAAATTCCAATATGAATTTATTTCTCATCAGAAAAAAGTTGATATATGAGAGAACATGCAATGGTTGCTTGCTTTTGCATGGGAACAATGTGATCCCATAAGAGAAACTAAGAAAAACATTTCCAAATAACAAAAACATGTACAATTCACTATAAAATCACATTTAAATTTATTTTGCATAATTAAATGTCAAAAAAAATATGTTTACAACTGCATGAACTAAATTCCAATATGAATTTATTTCTCATTAGAAAAAGTTGATATATGAGAGAGCATGCAATGGTTGCTTCCTTTTGCATGGGAACAATGTGATCCCAGAAGAGAAACTAAGAAAACCATTCCCAAATAACAAAAACATGTACAATTCTTAAATTTATTTTGCATAATAAGATCATCAATTAATTAGACTTAAGTATGCACAATCAACCATTTGAGGACTACAATGTGCACATGTAAAAACAAAACTAAAGGAAGCATCAAATGGTTCAGTGCACTATATAAACATTGGTAATAAATAGACATCATTTGAGAAACTTTGTATTCTCACATAGACATTTTTTCTGCTCTCACTCATTACCAAGAAACTACCCAAGTGACCTTTGTATGTGATAAAGTTGATATTGAAAAAACCTGAGTGAGATGATTCCCCTCCCTATATAAAAGAATTCCTCTCAAGATCCAACATGATACTTATTCTTGATATTTCTACCAAGAGTTATCTATGTTCATACTATACTCCAGAAGGACCATGATTCCAAAGCAATCTAATCAAAGGAGGAGTAGCAAATGAAGGTGAATGTAGTGGTAAGAAGAAGAGATTAAGATGGGTTTCTAAAGAACCACAAATTTCAATGCTAGAAAATGAAGGTGAATGTAGTGGTAAGAAGAAAAGATCAAGATGGGTTGCAAAAGAACCAAAAAATCCAATTTGAGGTCAAATAGAACTTCCAGATTTTACGAAGAAGTTAGCTGGTGTAGACCCTATAGTGCAGGAACTGAGTATTAAGCTCTCTCTTATCAATCAGAGATTTTAGAAAAAAAATGTTATTTTTGAATCAGAGGATGGGAAAATATCTCCATCACCAGAGCCTCAATATAACAAGTTGGGGTTTATAATAAATACAAGGGAGTTTAGAGCCAGAGAAAAGCTTCTTTGGGAAAGAGAAATGATATATGCAAGGTTGAGTGGAAAAATCTCTGCTTTCAGGCCACTTGCTTGTAAGATACTAAGCAATCCAAGAAAATTTATATACATGTTAAAGAATACCCTGGATACAACTTCATTGGTCTTATAATCGGGCCCCGTGGAAATACACATAAAGAAATGGAGCAAGAAACTAGGGATTCGATAAAGTTACAAGGGTGAAAGAAGCTAGAGCCATCAGACAATGAAGAACTACATGCTTTGGTAGAAGAAGATAACAATAATTCTCTAGAGAAGTCTTGCAGGATGGTTGCAAAAGTGCTTGTTCCTATAGAGGAACACAACAATCTACTTAAACTAGCTCAACTAATGGAATTGGAAAAAATTAAAGGGACACTTTGAATTCCTAAGAAGTGTCAATTATGTGGGCAGGAAGGACATGGGAAAATGGATTTTCCAGTAATGAATATGGCATTTGGTGATGAACATTCAACCATTAATAATACAATTAAGGTATCATTGCAGGGTGCAAAGGTGGATGCTACTAACCCCCATGATTTATTCTTTGAACTTGGAACAAGAAAATCAATAGTATCTATGGAAAATAGTGGTTCTGGGATTCCAAGACAGTCCATTCAACCATGGGATCGTACAAACAATTATTTGTCATGGTTATCTCAAGCGAGAGGCTTGGAACACCCACAAAATGGAAATACTAGAATAGGGCCTGAGATAATGAGGGCATCGATGGAAATGAGGGGGTATTGGATTCCAATGCAATCCTCTCAATCACTAAATTTTACAAATGATTATAAGTTATGGTTAGTTGGAGGCTTGGAACACCCTGAAAATCAAAATGTTGGAATATTACCTCGAAAGGTGTTTATTGAAAAGAGTGGGTATCAACTTCCATGACAGTCCACTCAACCAATGGGTCTTACAGATAGTTATATCTCATGGTTAGATGGAGGCATGGAACACCCAAAAAATGTAAATGCCGGAATAGAACCTGAGATAAGGAAGGTGTCTATTGAAAAGAGTGGGTATGGGAATCCCAGGTAGTCCACTCAATTATTGGGTCTTACAGACAACAATGGAGCCTTGCAACATCCAGAAAGAATGAAGTGCAGAATAGGATCCGAGATAAGGAAGGAAACTTTGGAAAAGAGTGGGTCTGGGCTTCCAAGATAGTCCAGTAAACCACTGGGCCTTAGAGATGGTTATATGTCATGGTTGGCTGAAGGCTTGGGACACACATCTGATGGAATTTGTTACAGAGATAAACTTCATATGGATTGGGGTAGACCACAATAGACTGAATGACACCAGAAATCAATCTACTCTGATATGTAAGAGATATAGATGTGGCTAACACTAAAGGATACATAAGATTCCTTATTATGGACGATTGTAATAGATCCTTGTTAATATTTTCCAACATGTTTGTACCTACAATTCACTCTCAACAACAACGAATGAGGAAACCATGATAGATGTTAAAGTGTTAGGCCTACTCTAGCATAAATCCAACATGTATAAGAAAATATAACTACATCCATGGATCAAATATTAATAGTCATAGACATGTAATGGACAAGAAATCAAGATTTCTATTAATAATGAACAGAGATAACACTGATAAAATCTACCTGCACCTCATCGAACGGAGAAATCGAGTCCTCCACCCGGGCCTCCACCACTTCAATCCTCCATCTCAATGGAAAGATTACAATGCAATGGAAATCTTGGTAAGAGCAACAATGTGTGCTCAAAAGGACAAAGGGATACAGACTTAAGCATAAGCAAATGGGGCAACAATGAACTACAGTTTAATTTCTCTCAAATGTTCTTCTCCTCCAATGCATCCAAGAGGATCAATATATAGCCCTTCAATACACAATGAAGGGTCAAGTAAGAGCGTTTCCAAGCATATGGAAGTCCAAGAGTCAAGTTATTTGGGACTCATTGAGGAAAAATCCAAAATTTGTTGTTTTTATGCACATTTCCCATTGTACGCAGGCTACAGTGGAGCAAGTTGGATGCACACGCGGGTATTAGCTTAAAAGTTGCGTATAGCAATTAACAGGTGTTTTTTAAGGTGTTTATTTGATCATCAAAGTATAATTCAAGCAAGGGGGGTCCAAAGAGTCTACATAGGGACATGGAATTCCATATAAGTGTGACCTACCAAGTGTGGTAAAATAATCTATAACAGATGCCCCCTAATGTGTGAGGTCAGAGGGGTAACATGATGGATGAAATACATTATATGCATCCTAGAAGTGGAGTAATGAAGACCTAGGTGGAAGAAGTAGCCACTCATCAGTACAATATAATGATAAATATCAACATGTGACTACAAATATACAGTGTAGAAGTCCCGAATACATAAGACTACAATGGCCATGAATAGGAACCATATACAAATGTCATGTGTGGTCATCGCCACGTACAATATACAATGAACAAGATCTCCATAATGGATGAAGATATCTGATAATATACAAGAATATAGTCATGAGGGATGATATCTCATGAATACTGGCACGATCCAGGAGGTAGCAGATATGGAATACCACTAAGCTCGGAGGTCTTCTACATAAACAACTACGAGTGCATGTCCCATCATGCAAATAAAGGGAGGTCGAACATGATGGACCATCGTCTGATTACTGGCCACTAGTGTATACCACTAACAGAAGCGAGATATGCCACCGATAATGATAATGGGAATCAAGTTATAGAGTGCAATCCAACAAGTGCGAATAGAGGTGTTGAGATCAAACACTTGAAAGAATCCATCGATCAAGGGACATTGATGTATTCCCAAAACAGTCGATGGCAAGAGGACCTGCCACTAATGACTACAAGTCTCAAGGAAATTAATGGAATCTAGACTCCTGTTCTAGAATAAATGATATGAAGTCGATGGAATGGAATCCGCTAGAAGAAGGGAATTAAGGAATCCCCCATCAACAAACACGAGGTACATAGAAACCTTGGGTAATTTGGAAGAACTCGGATGAACAAGATGTGCATGAACTAGTAACTGTATTGGAAATGACTGACATGCAAAGACAAGATAACCGAGGAATGTTCGACTCATGCTAAAACTTCCTTTGAACAAGAGCATAAGGCATATGATGACTGGAAAGGAAGCATAGACTCAACATGCAAACTGGGACAACTCTACGACACAGGAGGAATCGACAGAGGTTCCATGGGGACTGGAAGCATAACCAGTCAGTGGAGAAAAATTAGAATAATGAGTACATCTCCTAAAGTCATACTAATAAACCAAGCAATGGACGTAGTATATTGTTCTCTATTTGAAGGCAACACGCCTCGACTACTGCCAAAAGTGATATCATTTCCCGTCCATATTTTTATGTTTTTTTATTTTTTATACTTTTCATATTAGAAATCTTGAAAAAGAATAAAAGTGCTTATAGTACATAGCTAGGAGGAGACAAATGTCATGAGAAACCAAACTAGTTCCAACCAGTGGAACTCACCTATGCTCAATGCAAGGAAGCATGTGCAATATATGGACACTCAGGGGGATGTCTCCTCCCGGTAAGGGATAATGAAGCTGCAAAAGATATATAAAAGGCTATGCCTGGATAGAATTGATACAAGCTCGGGCTATATGGCTTATAAATATGAAGCGGGGAGCCAACATAAAGCTCAATAAGGCAAGAAAAATGCATGAAATCCAATTAAAAATTGATATAAAAGGGATTCCTTCTGAGAGATGGCCAACATAATGTTCAAGGGGGGTATGAGGCTCTTGCTCAAAGACATGGCGGGACTATAAGGGACTCCTAGACCTAATGGAAGAATCTCAACATGGGTACCAAATTACAAAGCAGGATCTAACTAGGGTACCCATGAATAGGAAGGCTCTACCACTTACATAATGCCACTTCTAATAGCAGTGTGAAGGTTCTGTGACATTACGAAGTGGGTCCGTACCTATAGTTAAGGCGACATGGTCATAAGGCAATGCATAATGCAAGCGAAAATGTGATCCTAACCTATATGCCAGTTTGAAATTATACTTGTAATAGATACAAATGGTCAAGGCCTCAGTAATAGTGCACTAGAATCAAGTCCCTACACCACATATTAGGGGGTAAAAATGGCTAGTGGGTAAAAAATTAAAAAATGGGTAAAAATGGCTAGGGGTTAAAAATGGGTAAAAATGGTCAGTGGGTAAAAATTTCAAAAAAAATTTATAAAATAGTAAACGAAAGTCATTTTCACCATACCATTAGAATTTTTTACCCCACATAGTGCTTTTGAGTCATTTTGGACCAAGATCTTCAAGTACTGATTTTGGGAGCTACGGACCATGAAACCAAGAAACGTCTGAGCCAGGTAAATATTTATCCTGCACTCTATCTTTTCAATGGTTTTATTTCAATTTTCAGTGGTTGATTTTTTATTTTGAAGCACCCCTACATTGGTATCTTGGCCCACGCAAGCTCGAGGTCATCGGGTTGAGTATAGGGTTGGGTATACACAGAAAATACCCCTATTTTTGCGTATACGTGCGACTGTTTGGGAAAACATTGCGTATGAGAGAACACATACCAATTTTTAAGGAAAAAACTCATCAAATCTTGTGTTTTTATAGCAAGATGGTGCTAGAGTGGCATGAACGTGAAGACGATGATGTGGATATGGTAGTGCAAGTAATATTGTTTCCCAACAAGTGTTAAGGGCATGTGGTTTGTACAAGTTTTGGCATCTTAGGAGATTGAGAGCTCATCCAATACTACTCCAAATGCTCATGGATTACTGGGATCTAGATACAGATACCTTTCAAATATATTGGATGCCCCCTAGCCTTGAGGTTGAGGACATATACTTTATCACTGGATTATCCCACCGAGGAAAGGTAGTCAACTTGAGAGCTCATGGGGTTGGATTTGGCCTCACTATTGATGATTACATTACTGTATATTTCCCTCCAGACATTGAAAAGGTTGGAATTCAGGTCACGGTGAACTCTATTTAGAACCTTGGCCTCAAGGTCATAATACTAGCACTGGGCAAGATTGCAGGATTAGCATCCCTACATCAGGCTTCCAGGCTTTTGATGTTTTATGTGGTTGAGTGCATCAGACCCACCATATATGACTGGATTATAGAATCCTTACTGGGAAACATTAAACAACAATTGACTAACTGCAATCTAGGTAGAACAAGAAACTTTGGGTTTACTAGCATTTTGAGTACCCTCTTCTTCGAGCATGTACCGAGCCTTAGCCAAAGAGTATAGATTTCTCCACATGATCTACGAGATCCATATTAGTTACGTTGGGTAGGTATGATGCAGTGGTCAGTGGGTGGACATGTAGCTACACTCTACCCACCTTACTTCTTCCATTGGTGGCGTAGACAGATCATGGCCATAAATGAATACCCCTATGCAGGGATACACTTCCGCAGTGATCCATATATGCCCATACCATAGGGAGCCTCATATGGAGACATATGTAACAATCCCAAATTCATTTTATTTTTGAAGTATTTGATTTTTTTGTATTTTTTGACATTATGAAATCAAAAAACATGTTTTTGGGTGGTGTCACATACTAGTACTGATCATGTACATGCAAATGTGGGTCATAGATGGATAAATGGTTTCCCTCGACATTGTTGAATGGGATAGGGTGATGATATGCTGGGTGTAGATGTATATCGTACACTCCAAATCATACACATGAACTTCATTCATTTGATGCATAGGGTGCCTATGGTGCAAGTTAAGGAATTTCCCGAGGCAATGCAGAGGTAGGTAGTAGGAGTAACCTGTGCATGGGTTCGGTTGTTCATATGGTTGGCTAAGTCCATCATTTGTTTTCATGGTCGATACCCTACCCCTTAGCCTTGATATACATTTTGTCTCGATTGTGTAATGTTTTTTGGTGGTTGAAAGCCCCAATTTTGTACCATGACATTATGTATTATGACACCATTTTTGGACTATATTTTGAATGAAAAATATTATAATGATCGGTTTATTATATTTACATCTGTGAATGTGATGTGAATTGTTCATTATATATGTATCAAATGCTAATCTAAGATGTAATTTGCATAAGAATCAACAACATGATTGTAGATCCTAGGAATGTGAATGTATGTACTGTGTTCAAATTTTCATTATAATAACTTTACCCATAAGAATATCCGTAATAGGGTCAGATATCTAATATGATACACACCATTTAATTGTAATACCACTAACTGCGAGTCAAAATTCACCTCAAGAGACTGAATACCATGAGAGATGGAATTGCATCATAACTCAATCATGACACTATACTCAATGATGTTGTTTGATGATGGCCGAAGACATACACCTCTTAAATAAACAACTTGACCCTCAGAGGCATAAATGATCCAAGCAGCCAAAGCTGAATTATGGGTGTGGCGGATGGCATTGTCAGTGTATCCTATATATATGGAAGACTCCCATGACATATGTCACAACAAAGTGAAGCATGTCAACAAAAAGAAACACTACAAGGGGACCAAAAGCAAACTATGCAACTGTACAATAATATACAAAGTATCATCCCTGGCTGAGAGTTTAAGCATAGTATTTTTTAAGATAGAGCCCATTTCTAGGCTCTGCCGAGGCTATCCCTTCATAATCCTCTAACTCATAACCACCCTTCTCTAAAACTTGCTTAACCACGTAAGGCCCAAGCAGCCAAACTTGAATTCTGGGTGTGGCAGTTGGCACTGTCAGTGTATCCTACGTATATGGAAGACTCTCACGACATATATCACAACAAAGTGAAGCATGTAAACAAACTGAAACACTACAAGGGGACAAAAAGAAAACTACACAACTATACATCAATATACAAAGTATCATCCCTGGTTGAGAATCTAAGCATAGTATTTTTAAGATAGAGCCAATTTCTAAGCATCGCCAAGGCTATCCCTTGATAATCCTCTAACTCATAAGCACCCTTCTCTAAGACTCGCTTGACCACGTAAGGACCATGCCACATGGGATTGAACTTACTTGCCCCTAACGGTTCACTAGCTTGGTCATATAAAAGCACCAATTCACCCTCACTAAATCTCCAGGGATGAACAAATTTATCATACTGAACCTTAACTCAATGCTTATTTACTTCAATATCCACCAAGGCATCTTGGCGTTGCTCATCAAGTTGTTCTACATGGACCAAACATTCTTCTAACTCAAAAGTATCTGGTAAGAGTCCTAAGTCTAGCTTCAAAGAAGGGATTCCACTATCAATTGAAAATATCAAATCCACCCCATGCACTAAATGATATGGAGAAAAACTAGTGGCAGTCTTAACCACGGTTTGGTAGGACCACAAAGCAGGTTATAACATTATGTGCTAATTAGTCTTGCTTTGTGTGATGGTTCTTTGTATAACGGAATTAAGGGATTTATTTACAGCTTCATCCTGTCAATTAACTTGAGGATAATAAGAAGAGGAATTCTCTTGCTTATACCCCCACTTTGATGATAGTTCTCCCATCATCTTGTTTTGAAAGTGCCTGCCATGGTTCGTGACAAGCTCTCTCGGGATACCAAACCGAGTAATGATCTGATTGAAAATGAAATGTGTGGTTCTCTCACCATCGACTTTGATAGTGGGAATGGCCTCTTCCCATTTATTGAAGTAATCTACAACCACTATGATGTGATGATTCCCCCCAACCAAAGCTGGGTTGCAATCCATAAAGTCCACCCCCGACTTGGTGAAGGGACCAACAGTGATAATTGGGTGTAATGGGGTAGGATTGGAGCGAATGTTCCATGCAAACACCTAGGAAGGGTGGAACCTCTTGAACCCATTAACACAATCCTTAAAGCTCGACGACCAATAATAACTTACTCTCAAAGTATTTTGGGTTGTAGAAATCCCAGATAAATGACCACCACATGCCCCTCCATGGAAATCATTAAGAATAGCCTTAGCATCTTCATGGGTCAAACATTGACGCAAAATGGAATCCACTCCATGGCGATACAAAGTGTCATTGATAATGAGGTATTTGTTAGATACATGACGTAACCGTCGATGCTCATCCCATGAGAGGTGAGGAGTGACCTTCAAAGTTTGAAAATAAACAATAGTATCCCCATACCATGGGTCCATAGTTGATATGAGGAACATATGCTTGTTAACAAAAGAATCTGCATGAATCTAAACTTCATACAAGCTAGGAAAATGTGACATGAGCTCTGCAAAGATCAATGATTCCTTCGATTTTTCCGAAACAAATTTGAGATCGAACTCTTGCAAGATAACAATCCACTTATTATATTTCCCCCTATCATCCATCTGGCTAGGACGAACTGAAAAAGATTAATATGATCTACAACCAAAGTCTGGCGAAGGAGTATGTAATGTATCAACCACTGAACCGCATCGACGGTAGCTAGGGATATCTTCTCAACATAGCTATAATGAGTTTCTAAATCAATCAAGGTTTGGCTAATATAATAGATAATGTGCTCTTGGAGTTCGTCATGCTATTGAACCAAAACTATTCCAATCATCTCTTGAGACGTGACCATGTATAACAAGAAATCATGGCTGTAGTCAGGTGTACTAAGCATGGGGGCTGATGACAAGGATTTCTTCAATGCATCAAATACTCCTGGGCTCGCTCATCCCAAATAAAAGGAGTGTATTTCTTCAAAAGGTTCCTAAGACCCTTGGTCAAATTGGCAATTGACAACAAACCTCCACAGGAAGTTAGCCATCACTTGCAAACTTTGAAGGTGTCTAATAGTATGTGGGGGAGACAATCAAAGTATTGCCTCAACCTTAAGAGGATAAACCCTAATCCTCTCCTTAGAAATGATAAATCCCAGTAAGAGACCTACTTTCACGCAAAATATTCACTTTTGAGGATTTAACCTAATTTGATAATGAATACATCTCTTGAAAACCAAGCGCAAATGATCTGGATGATCCACTCTCAGACAAGAGTGAGAAGCTATATCATCCAAATAAAATTCAATAATTCAGTTAAGGTCATGAAAGGAAGAGGTCATCTCCCATTGAAATGTAGCTCTGGTATTTTTAAGGCCGAAGGGAATTTTTCGGTATCCAAAATTACCCCAAGGACAAATGAAAGTTGTCTTATGTTGGTCCTCTGGTTTTATATGAATCTGATTATACTTTGAAAAACATCCATGAACGAAAAACACTTCACTTCCATCACACTCATCCAAAATATGACCTATGAATGGGGTGGGAAAGTTATCTTTAGGACAATATTTGTTTAGGTCACTAAAGTCAATACATACTTAGATGGTTCCTTGCTTCTTATCGACCGGAATGGAGTTGGATACCCATTCACTCAAGGGAACCAGATAGATAAAGCCATCCTTAACCAACTTTTCTATCTCTTCCCTAAGGGAGGGCGCCTTATGGGTATTCATCGTATGCAAGTGCTATTGAACGGTCCTAGCATCAGGATAAGTCTTAATTTAAAGTTCAACAATCTAAGTTTCAATTCCTAGAATCTCATCATACGACTAAGCAAAGACATCTTGAAATTATTTTAAGAGCTTAGTGTATGCTTCAATCTCATCAGGGGAGTAATCTGCCCCAATGTAAACATTCTCAACTTTACGAGGAGTTCGAGAAATGTTGATAGGGATAGTCAGTGACAAATTATCCATGTTCCCTTCAGCATATTTACCAAGAGTGCCTAGTGGGATCACGGTCCTACCAACCTTCTTGCTAAGGATGGCCCTATAATCATCACACTCAATTCATTCAAGCTTGGGGAGAAAGTAATATCGATGGTGTAACTCCTCCCAAGGTTGTTCTAAACCATTCATGGTTTCGAGAATAGATTCATTTGAAGGAAAAATGTCATAGAAGCAATCATGAGAGTGTGATGATGCAACCTCCCAAGAAGGCATTGCAAAGAAGTCCTCTTGCTCCGTCTGTGAAGAGGAAGGACTAGGATCTACAATGGGACCAAGGGTAGATTGATAAGAAATCACCGTTGTAGATAACAACATGCCCATCTTAGTAGGTCTAGGGTATTCATCTGAAATGCTTAGAGAAGGGAGAGTCCAAGGGTCCTCCAAATGTGAAGTGTGAAATGGAATCAAACTTAACGGTGATGATTCACTACCAAGAATGGAACCTATAGTAAGAATTGGTGTGGAAATATTGAAATTTCCCATCAAATATGGATACATTCCCACCCCAATATTCTTAGCTATCGATTGATAATGATCAATAACCGGGATAGTAGACCCCGATGATGCTTTCATACCAGAATTATCAAATGATTTTTCCTCGACTGTGACAATCCTGTCTTTGAAGAGGAATCAAATAATACAGAAGAGGGACGACACGACCACTCTCATATTGTAAATCTAGTTACATCCCAGTGAAAGGTTATAGTCAAGGGGCACATCAACCAGCTTGAACTTGGTTGACATAGTATTCCCTCCCAATTGGACCTCAAGAGAAGGAATTATACCATGGGGTCTAAAATATATTCCATCAAATGCAGTCAACATGGTTCTATATTTTGACAAAGTGGGTGAACCCAGACCCTTCCAACAGGCTAAAGACATTACAGAAGCTACATCTCCTTCATCAATTATTGTGCATTTAATGGTGTTATTTATACACTCCACATGGACTAGTAAATCCACATGGTAAGGAAAGAGAGGCTAGACTTCATGGGTTTCAAATTTAATCACTATGGAACGATGTGAATCAACCATCCCAAGGGTAGCCAACAAATATTTCCTTTGCAAAGGGAAAGTTTGAAGGACTTCTAAGGCGGACATCGCATAAGGAGTCTAACCCAAATCCTCAACAATAGAATAGTTTTTGGCAGGTAGGGAACTAAGATTGTTCCCCAAATACTTTAGGACTCCCTTCGTAATGTAAGGTATAACTTCAAGCTTGTCGATATGCAAAGGGGCCTTGGGAGGTGTAGGCTCTTTTCCCAAATTGGGTTGCGATGAAACATAATTTTTCGCTCGTGTCGCAACATTCTCGCTGGACATCATGTTGATACATCTGTGGCCACCTTTGGTGATCGACGGGTTTTGATTCCCACCAGAAGCACTTCTAGAGTCCATGGTCCTTGAATTCATATTTTGATTATGCTATAAAGGATTTGTTAATACAGTTGGACTCTGTGAAATGAATTTCAAGGCTTCATTGATACCAGGGCATAAGTAAGTGAGGTGATCTCCCCCACAAAGATTACAAAGGAACTTAACCTTACGTTTATACTTCTTGTCTCCCTAGCATCACTATCGTTCTTTCATAGTTATGATTCTCATTCCTATTCCCACCTCTTCTATTGTTTCTTCCCTTTTTCTTGTTTCATTTGGGTTGCTGGTTACCCTTCTAGTTCGACGATTGCACAGAGTCTACATTTTCTAATTGGGTGGGATGAGACAAAGTCGTAGCTTTTCTCGATGTAGGATGGTTAATAGAAAAATCATTAATTTCATTCATAATCAAATATACATGTTTAGTACTCGAAGATCCAATAATTCCATCAAGATGTGGCCTAGGTTTGAACTTAGGCTTGAAATTTGACCGTGGTGCATTTGGAATGATCTCCTATAAGAGCCCAGACTGAGCGTAAATCAATTCTACTTGCTGAGATCGAAAAATAGCCTATTCCTCATTCATAACTCCAGATGTAGAAGCATCCTTCTCTATATACGATAATAAATACTTGAGGAACCATTCCAAGAGGAAGTCTTGTGGAATGTTGACCTTAATCAATCACTTTCGACTACAACACTCTTGAATATGATTTTAGATATGCATGGCTTTGTCTTGTCAAAATGTGGACAAGAGATCAGTACTAGCATCATAAGGAACATGTAGTTGAAATTGGTTCAGAAAGGTCATGGCTAGATCATTGAATGTCCAATATGTGCCCCCATCCAACTCTATATACCATTTCTCCATAGGACCCGTGAGGGTGTGTTGAAACAGTCATAAACAAATGGAATCATGGTTCAATGAATTCAAATACCACCACAGGTGGAAAATGGTAACATGCTCTATATGGGTCCTCACCATTCTTACCTTCGAAGTTTGGAATGTCCGAAGGAATCTTGGTAAGAACAACCGTCCACATCACATCATGAGAAACCGAATCGTTGGTTGATTTCGACATATCAGGAAAGTTCAATGTAGCTAAGAAAGGGATCCTATGTTGTTCCATCTAGTTCCATTTCCCTTGATAAGACCGATTCATACACAACACGATTTGAACCGGAAATCTGACGTCATCCGACATTTCGCACGGATGTGTCGGACAACAATCAATCAACAGAATGTCAACAACAAAATATTTATAGCGTCGTCGAATATTTGACACTTGGGCATTGGATTTTTTACTCTTGTAGTGGCGGTTATCTGACACTTACGTGTCAGATCTTCGACCTCTGTGAACCCAAAAATGTTGGTTCTCCAACCCCTAAGCGTCGGATATCCGACGGGCAGTAAAGATTTTTTTATAAAAAAAATTAAGGTTTACATGATTTTAAATTTTATCGTCCCATACTTTCAACGGTAACTATGCTCAAGGCATCGAATATCCGATGCATGTCCATTATAAATATAAATTGTTTTAAACATTTCGACATGTTTGTTGTAGAAGCGATGGACGATTGCGAAAATTATTTGCTCCTCAACGGATGTTTTCAGGAATTGTTTTATTCTTCAACGGGCGGTTGTGGGAATTTGTTTTTTCATTGATAAACAGTGTTTGTGCCAGAAATTGTTTCCAAACTACAAAGAAACAAGCCAACACAATCTCAAATATTCAATCAAACAAAACTAGGTTTTTAGGGTTTTTGAAAGGTTTTTCTGGTTGTGAAGTTTGGTGACAAGAGGGAATACATTCATAACCCAAATAGGGACTAAATCACAAGTAAATAAGAACTGAGATGCATAATATAATAACCATGTATCCAACAGAAAATAACATTGAAGTTCATCCACAACAGGCAAGCACTACAAGCATAGAAACCATAAACCAGCAATGAAAGTACCAATTGTGTAGCTAAACAAGCTAGAAATGAAGCCAAAGAACAGACTAAAGGGTAAAATGGAGCATATATTTCATAATCAGTTCATCAAATACACATGAGAGTCAAGTACTTATCTTACCAACAAGTCAGGAGACCTCCTCTAGCCAGCCAAAAGTCGAACCCCTTGTTCTCTTTGTGACCTTCCTAAATACTTTTTTTCAAAATTCAGTTAGAGTCTAAACCCTAACTGTTTTTAGCCTACTCATTGATAGGGTATTATCAAAATAGTAATTTACAAAAATAAAGTATTCCTAAAAAACGTAACAAGTAATTGTTTTAGCTAACAATGCTCATAGGTCTTTAGCAGCTTCTGCCAATAAAGCTATTCCATCTAAGGCTTGGGCCTTTTTCCTAGCTTTCTGCTGCTCAGCTTCCATCTCTGTCATTCTTCTTGTAAGCTCCTTATTCTGCTGCTGTAGATTTCTGATAGTTTGTTTTAATTCTGCACACTATAAATCTGTACTTCTTTTCCTTTTTAGGGCCTCTTTGGAGATTGCAATAAGCGCTTGGTAGTGATCATTCACTTCTTCTAAGTCTTCCCCGAGTCTTCTATTAGCTGTAATCAAACCATCATTTGTTTCTTGCATATACTCTATTTGATGTTTATATTGCTTGATGGATCTTTGCAAATTTTCTTTCTCTGATTCAAATGCCTTGCTTCCTGTTGTATTTTGTAGCTCACTGGCCAGCCATGGGATGTTCAGTTTTCTGAAGATTTCCTCATCCTCAGGCAGCAGCTCTGTGGAAGTATCATGAACACTTGGGTTTTCTTGATTATCTGTTTCAGCAGGAGCACCTTCATCCATTAACAACTTGTTTTCTGAATAAGAAATCTCCGTTTCATCTTTTTGCTGTTTCTTCAAAAGTTCACCTCGTATTTCCAAAAAAAACAGTAGACAATTTTGTCTCGGTGAGGCTAGATTCTTTTTATGTCTTTAATGTTTTTTTCCCTTTGTTGTCACCCTTGCTAGACTTGAACTTTTCATCTAAGGAAGAAGTATCAATCATATTTATTCCTTCTGTTTTCAACTTAGGATTCAATAACTTCTTCATGTTTAGCTTCAATTTGTTTTTGGGTCTAGTTTTGGGTCTCCAGCCTGGAGCAAACTCTCCTATCATCTTTAAACTTTTTACTTGATGCATGATAGAGGCAAATTCTTTAACCTTGATCTTCTTTTTCTTTGGTATTACTTTCTTATCCTCCTGACTATAGAATTTCCTGTGTGTCCCAACCCTAGTCTCAGCACTAACAGTCAACTCATATCCTTCCAACAAGTAAGCTTCATCTTCAGATAAGATGGTAAATGGGCTTCATTGTTGGACCTTAGTATTTTCTTCATCTCTTAAAACCTTTTCTGTAAAAACAATTTTTTCATAAATGAGTGCTTCTGTTGGTGTTTCTTTTTTAACAAGCTGGGCTTCCTTAGGAAGAAACATCAAATTTTGGTTCTCACTGTCAACTGAAGGCTGCTGAGATTCATAATCTCCTTTTGAAGGTTCTTCCACTTTTTCTAACTTGACAGATTTTTCATCTTCACCCTTCACCTTTTGTCTTAATTTTCTAATTAGGGTTTGTCCCTTATCAACCTGCTTTCTAGTAGGCTGTCCTTCCTGGTTATTGTGGAACCCAGACCAAAAGAGAAAGTAGTCCCAAGTCTTTCCTTCTTTTTGCAGAACAGTGTTAATAATAAGTTTAATTAACCCATGGTGAAAGATGGATTGACTTGTGTGATTCTGATGCTATTTGATCCTACTTGACATTTTCTGCAAACTCTTTAACAGGAACAAAGGGAGATTCATCCTTGATTCACCATCAAGGTGCTGAAGGAACCTGAAATGATACTTGAATAAAAAAGCATACCTCCCTTCACATGTAATGTAGCTTTGTAGAACCTTGATATGCTCTACCCATTCAGCTCTGAAATTATGGATAAGCACTCCCTTGCTCCAATCTGGAACAATGCAAGGCAATAGATACCTTTGGGCATTGAAGGTAAATGGCACCTTTTTGAACCAAAGTTCTCCTTCATTCTTGACCCCTATTGCTTCAGCCACCAACTCTACAGTTAATTTGAATTTCAAAGTATCAAATGATACTATCTCTTGGTTATAACATTGAGCAAATTTATGAGAAACTTCGGTATTATTCCATCAATCTTTTTAAAGAAGTTCAACCATCCAACATTCTCAAAGAGTTCAACACACCCTGGAAACTTGTCTATCCAATTCAGCTCAGTGGGATCAACCCTGTTGGTCTTCCCACTCTTCTTCATCTGCTTTCCCAAGGCTTGATAATGCTTCTGTGTGATTTTTAGAACCTGTTAGTGACCTAACAGCCTTTTTTCCTCAAGTTTTCAGAGTTTTGATAGTCAGTTCTCCTTTGGATTTTCCCTGGCTGTTTTTCCTCGATTTTTTAACAGTCAGTTCTATTGTCAATGCAGGGAATGTTTTGTACCGAGCTTGGGTAATTTAGGTCAAACAGAGCACCAAAGGTCTTTAAACAGAGCTGCTACTGAACTTTACTAATATCAAATATGTTCATTTAGACCTTTTGGATTGATCTCTCACCGTTGGGAGCTTGTTGAATACATGAGTTTATGTTTTCTTTAATCAATTAACCTTATAAGCCTTAATAGAAAAACCCCCAATTTAAAAGGCCATGACCAAGGTCACGCGGAATACCTCACTCCCAACTTGCTGCAGGTGTTAAAAGTTGATTCTTGGACTATCTAAATGTCGAATTTAACCGTCCAGGTGTCTTCAAGTCTTCAGCTTACTTCCAACTGTCACGCTGAGAAAACCCTAAATTCCTTCCTCAACTGCAAATTCCCGATTCTTAACAATGTGTCTTCATTCCACTTCTCCAGCCATTTCGTAATGCTTAATTGGAGAACCTCTTTCCCGTCAATCTCACCTCATTTCACTATCTGTCATGATTTGCCAAGCCTTACCTTCTGACTGCCACGATCTCCCTCACGTCATAGACAACACCTGTTTGCATGATTATCTTTGATGAAACACGTATTAAACCTACCTACACATGAGATTAGTGATCCCAAGAGCGAAAATATTGGAGAATTCGGTGTAAAAACTGACAAATTTTGCACCCGCAATTTTCTTGTAGCACGCCAGTGTAAAATTTTAACCGTTGCGCTACAAGAAAGTTTGAAAATCAAATTTTGTGCACGCCAGTGTAAAATTTTAACCGTTGCGCTACAAGAAAGTTTGAAAATCAAATTTTGTGCTTTTTGACCACTAATTCAACTTTAACATAAGTTTAAATGACTAAAACTTGGTCTTAGTGCTTATTTATGAAACTATTACTCAACATATATCCTATAGAACCCTTCAGGACATAAGAAAAACAAAAATAATGAAATCCTAAAGGCAAAAAATCAAAATTTCACTCTAAACCAAAATTTCCTAGAAGTAAGCAAATGAGCAAGCTTAAAACAAAAAATCACAAGCAAAATATAAGACTGAAGAAAACAAATTCATGACTTAACATCTGGCTCCATCTACGGGATGAAGTCCTCCTTGTGAGGCTTCAAGAACCTGTAGACCAGTGCCTTCTCTTCTGCTACCTACTAGTCTGCAAAATTTCCATTGGGTTATAGAGTCCTTATTATGCTTTACTCACATCGGTATATACAATGAAAAGTAAAAATATCCTCAAAGACTGTAGAAATGCATAAGGAATTGTCCATTGACTGGACTTGACAATTCCTCACCTTCCAAAGACTGCAGGACAAAAGTGTTATTTTCCAACATCTTAGATACTAGGAAAGGGCCAAACTAGAGGTTGTCAAATTTGCCATGCTTCCCTTTTTTCTCTTTCCTGGCATCCCACCTCAAAACCATATCACCAACTGAGAAAGTGTTATCTTTGATTTTCCTGTCAAATCTACTTTTAATCTTCAATATGTATAACTGTGCCCTTTCTTCCACTTTTTCCCTGTTCTTCTACAATTCTATCATCTCATAAATCCTTCTCTGCATATCATTTAGTTCTTCCTGGCAATTCTGAAGAAACTTCATCACTGGGATTCCCAATTGAACAGGAAAAATTGCATCTGTGCCATACACTAATTGGAAAGGGGAAGTTCCAATTTCTTGTTTGACTGTTATCCTATCAGCCCTTAATGCATATTTTAGCATAGAATCCCATGATATCTTATTATGCTTAAGCAAATTTTTGATACTCTGAATGATGTTTTTATTTGAGGACTCAGCTAAACCATTACCCTGGGGATAGTAAGGAGTTGAATGCTTCAGCAAGATACCATTCTTTTCACAAAATGCTTCCATTGCCTTAGACTTGAAATCCTTTGCATTATCTGTTACTATTTTCTAAGGACACCCAAACCTACTAAGGATATTTTCTTCAATAAATTCCATAATTACTTTGTCTATGGCATTCCTAGTAGGGATGGCTTCCACCCATTTGGTAAAGAAGTCTGTTGCAGTTAGAATCCACCTGTGCTGTCGTGAGGAAGATGGATTTATCTCCCCTATAAAATCCAGACCCCATTGCTGGAAAGGAGCACTTACTGCAATAGGTTTTAGGGGCAATGACAACAATTTTTGTTTGCCAGCAAACTTCTGACAAGGGATGCAGGCTCTTACCTACTAATATACATATGCAGACAAAGAGGGCCAATAGTACCTAGCTCTTAAAATATTGTATGTTGTTGTCTTCCAGTACTTGTGACCTCCACAAGCACCCTCATGAGATTCAGAAATTACTCCTTCAATTTCAGATTTATCCAAGCATCTGAGTAGAATACCACCTGGGTCCTTCCAGAATAACTGCTCTTCTACTAGACAATACTTAGTATCTTTTAGCTTTAAAGATCTAGCAGATTTTCTATCTAAATGCTCAGGACATTGCAAAAACAACAGAAAATACACAATGTCTGCGTACCATGTGGATGATGAGTAATAGTCCATAATCTTCTCTCTTTACAAGATTGCTTGATCTTCTTCCTGAGCTAGCTCTTCAGCCATCACATGCAATCCCAGAGCTTGACAATTTGATTCAGCCAGTAGCTTAGCTAATCCTTGTCCCTTGACGAATTTGGTAGGTCTGATATCTACATCATACTCCATGATTTTAGCAATCCACTTGCCTCTTTTTCCCTCACTATCAGGCTGTGTCAAAACATCTTTTACAATAGCATTAGGCACATATGAAATAAATTTAGAATGCAAAACATAGATTCTGAAAAACTTTAAAGATTTTACCAAAGCATAGGCCTGTTTTTCTAAGATACTATATTTTAATTTAGAATCCCTGAGAGTTTTGCTGAAGAATGCAATAGGTTGCTCCAGTCCTTCCTTATTCTTCTGCAACAAAACAGCTGCTATTGTATCCTTTGATGCAAATGAGAATGTAAGAAATTCTCTGGTAAAATCTGGGCTTACTAATACAGGAGCTTCAGTAAGAGCCATTTTGATCTTCTCAAATGCATTCTTTGCCTCAGTGGTCCACCTGACTTCTTGATCCTTTTTTAGCATGAATGTAATTTGTTTGATAGTCTCAGCAAAGTTTCGTATACACCAATGCAAAAATTTGATTTTACCAATGAAAGATTGGACATCCTTTTTACTCCTCGGTAAACTTATTTTCAATATAGCTTTTACCCTTTCAGGGTCAATCCTTATACCATCAACAGAAACTAAATGACCAAGCAATTTACCTTCTTGTACAGCAAAGTGTGACTTCTTTGGATTCAAGGACAAGCCAAATTTTCTACATTTCAGGAAAGTTTGCTTCAAATTCTTCAGATGTTCATCATCTGATTGTGAGAAGACAGTAATATCATCTAAGTATATTACCACAAACTTGTCCTTTTCTCCGACAAAAGAAATATCCATAGCCCTCCGAAAAGTGGCTCCAGCGTTCATTAGACCAAAAGGCATCTTATCATACATGAAATTTCCCAAAGGAGTTGTAAAAGTTGTTTTCTCCTTATCATCAGGATGCATAGAAATCTGATTGTACCATGAGAAACCATCAACCATTGAGATCCTATGTGCCTCGACCACTTTCTGCAATATTTGTTCAATTTTAGGCAGAGGATAATTATCCTTTAGTGAAGATCTGTTCAAATTTCTAAAGTCAACACACAACCTGATTTCTCCATTCTTTTTCCTAACAGGAACTAGATTAGCCACCCATGAAGAGTACCTGAGGGGCACTATGATCTTGGCATCCAATAACTTCTTCACCTCTTTTTCAATAACAGGAAACAAGGCTGGATTAATCCTCCTTAATTTCTGATGAAAAGGTTTGACATTTGGTTTTAAAGGGACTTTATGCTGTATAATTCCAATGTCATACGTTCTCAATTCCTCATAAGACCATGCAAAAACATAAACATGTTCCTTTAACAATTTAATGTACCTGTTTCTTTGTTCAGTTGTAAGTGCTTTAGAAATTTTTACCATTCTAGGTTGTTCTGCAGAGCCAATGTTACACTCCACCACATTCTCTTATGAGGACTGTACAACAGGTTTTAAGAGTGTATCATCTTTTGAATATATCCTTTCCAAAGGTACCAAACCCTTTGGAATGAAATTACTTTTTAATTCAATGATTTTGTGTCTAGCTATTTCATTTTTAGCAATCTCTTCCACCTGTCCATCCACATCCTCTTCATCTTCCTCTTGATCAATCAGGGAATTAGAAAAATCATGTGTAAGCTCTAAAAAAATTGTAATCTCAATGTGATCTTCAAACACTCTCCACTGCTTTACATTATCAGGTACAGATAGTTTGTACCTAACTTCAATGGGATACCTCAACTGTGTAGTTTTGGGGATTCTAAAATGTGTAGCAGCCAAGGCCAATGAATATGCAGTATGATTATGATCTCTTGGAATATAAGTAATATTAAAAGCTACAAAATAATTTTCAATCATGTCCCATACCTCATTTCAATAGATTTTCAGTAAACCCTGCTTCACTTGATAGTTGTTCTTCACCTGCTGAACAACTAATTCAGAGTCGCCAAATGCAGAAATCTGCTGAATGCCCAAATCTTTGGCAGCTTTTAATCCTAATAGCAAAGATTCATATTCAACAGTATTGTTTATAGTAACAAACTCTAATTTATACATCATATTTATTGTTTCACCTCCAGGGGATGTAAAAAGAACCCCCGCTCCAGCACCTTCTTTGCAAGAATATCCATCAAAGTATAATTGCCATAGCTCATCCTCCTATTCTCTGCTGCATTTTACTAGCTGTTCCCTTTCAACTTGTAACAAACTAGCAGTATTGTCATCATCACTAAAATGTAACATGAAAGTACCCAGGTCTTTATCAATAGCATATAGTGGATGGTTAGTAGGGTTCTTGTCATCTGTTACAATATAGGAAAATTGAAGCTCTCTGTACAGTCTTCTGTTTTCTCCTCCAAACACAGGAATAGTAGCATATGATAAATCCATTTGTAAGGTTCCACCCACTTTCTTTGCCCAATACCTAGAGAGAAGTAATCCAAATTTAGGTGTAATATCAGCTACCACTACATCCATGATCACACTTTTCATGGGTAATTGAGCCAAACTGACAACCATGTCCTTTATTACCCCTAAACACTTCACTACTCGGGAATCAAATGCATACAAATCATGATAGGGTTTGGTAATACTCAGACCTAAAGCCTCCATAACAGCCTTTGGCATTAAATTGTGTTATGCTCCCAAATCTAACAAACAATTATGTATCATTTGTTCATGGACTGTCAGAGTAATGTAGAATGGAGGTGAAGCACCTGCTTCATTTTCAGTCTTTTCAGCCAAGCCTGATCCAATGAAAATCCTAGGATTTTCTTCTTGCAAATTTACCGTATCAAAAATAAGCTGATTGCTTGTTGAATTAATCATCTTAAGAACTGATTCTTTATATGAAGGGTTTTTCATTAATTCAGTTAAAGGTATAGGAATATTTAACTTTCCTAATTCATTTTCAAGGCTGAAATTCTGCATAGTTTTATTTACCTCTTCAACCTCCATGTTCTTCTTTTGTTTTTCTGAAACTTGTCTTTTCTCTGTCACAGGATCAGATGACTGCTTAGCAGGGACAACTACCTTCTTCTTCGGGCTTTGTACAACCTGTTTTGGACCTAACCTCAGATTCACAGTCTTCTTGAGTTCATTTTGACAGACATCAGCGGTTACAACAGTCATTTTCAGACCTAAATCATCCTCTGTTTCGAACATATCAGCATCATAATATTCTGCATTTAGGAATTCTTCCTCAACGACAAAACCCCCAGACAATATTTCTCCAAAATGGTTCATATCCTGATCAGTGTCTTCAAATATCACTTCATAATCAACCTCTTCTTCATCAGCAACATTGTTCTGAAGAGGTGGTGGTACTCTTTGGTCCTCAGTTTCTCTCCTTTCCCGCTGGATATCATTATTTCTTCGTTCTCTAGGCATGAAACGGGGAGCAAATTGTCTTTTGAATTGGTTCTGATTGTTAGGGTTTCGTTCACCTTCTTGAACAGGTTTGCTGGAATTTTTTTCTAGTTCTAATTTGTTTAATTTTGCAGTCAAAATCTTCACCAACTTAGCCATCTCATCAATTTTCCCTTCAGCAGAATGGGAAGTTGAACCTCCTGGTGCTGCTTCCTTCTTTCCTTTTCTGTCATAGATTTGCTAAGCCGTTTCCTTCTTCAATATATTGGAAGCCAATATGTTAGATTCTACCTCCAATGCTGCATCCTGCATATTTAGTAAAGAAATAGGTCTCCTTTCTCTTAGTAGTAAGGAAAATTCATGGTCGAAAGCATTTGCATATGTAAGTTTTGCAGATGTTTCTGTAGGTTTTATTTCTATAGGAATTCTACTGTACATTTTGTTAAACCTCTTTGAAAATTCTGCAATAGTTTCATCCTTTGTCCTCCTAAGGGCTCCAAACTCAATTATGTAGTATGTATGGTCTTTGGTGTCACCCCATTGTCTCATGAAGAGATCACGAAGTTGTTCAATGATAGTGATTGAGTTAGCAGACAACTCCCTAAACCATTTCCTGACATCTCCATCAAGGCTCTGCACAAACATTCTCATCCATACATCCTTGGCTTCAATGTTTTGGTTATCAGCATAACTAAGGAAAGCTTCCCAGTGTTCTTCAGCTATAGTTTCCCCCTTGTCCATTAAACCTAGGCAAATATTTTTGATAGTCACCTCCAGGTAGTGCATTTAAAGGATGAGACAAAACCAATGGTGCATATCTGGCTGCAACCATTTGGTCCATCATGTCTATAGGCTAATTTTGGGCTGCCATTTTAAGGCTGACTGACTTTGATGATGGAGAGGTTTGGATGGAACTTGGATGAAAAAGGTTTTTACCTACTTTCAACTGAAATAGAGGTATCTTACTAGGAGAGGTTGTTTTAGATTTTCTAAAAGTTTGAGGATCAGTGAAAACTTGGAAACTACTATCAGGAATTATAGGCTTTAACCAAGGTGAAGTTTCTTCTTCTTTTCTCAACACAGATGAAGGTGATAAACCATCCAACTGGTCAGAGTCACATAGGGATGGTAATGACTGATACCTTCTAATATTCCTTGCTGTCTTCAATATCTGTTCAGGATCTGTAACACCTAACTGCAATGGTGAAATAGGTCTGCTTCTAGTTCCAACTCCCCTAGGAGCCACTGTGACAAACTCGTGAAAAGAAGTCTTAGAGATATGCTGGTTTAAGTTCACCTCTTAAAACCAGTGAAATGATAAGTATCCTAGGGAAAAATCTATTTTCAACTTCGTTCCCCGGCAATGGCGCCAAAGATGTTTGTGCCAGAAATTGTTTCCAGACTACAAAGAAACAAGCCAACACAATCTCAAATATTCAATCAAACAAAACCAGGTTTTTAGGGTTTTTGAAAGGTTTTTCTGATTGTGAAGTTTGGTGACAAGAGGGAATACATTCATAACCCAAATAGGGACTAAATCACAAGTAAAGAAGAACTGAGATGCATAATGTAATAACCATGTATCCAACAGAAAATAACATTGAAGTTCATCCACAACAGGCAAGCACTACAAGCATAGAAACCATAAACCAACAATGAAATTACCAATTGTGTAGCTAAACAAGCTAGAAATGAAGCCAAAGAACAGACTGAAGGGTAAAATGGAGCATATATTTCATAATCAGTTCATTAAATACACATGAGAGTAAAGTACTTAGCTTATCAACAAGTCAGGAGACCTCCTCTAGCCAGCCAAAAGTCGAACCCCTTGTTCTCTTTGTGACCTTCCTAAATACTTTTTTTTCAAAATTCAGTTAGAGTATAAACCCTAACTATTTTTAGGCCTAGTCATCGATAGGGTATTATCAAAATAGTAATTTACAAAAATAAAGTATTCCTCAAAAACATAACAAGAAACTGTTTTAGCTAACAATGCTCATAGGTCTTTAGCAGCTTCTGCCAATAAAGCTATTCCATCTAAGGCTCGGGCCTTTTTCCTAGCTTTCTGCTGCTCAGCTTCCATCTCTGTCATTCTTCCTGTAAGCTCCTTATTCTGCTGCTGTAGATTTCTGATAGTTTGTTTTAATTTTGCACACTGTAAATATGTACTTCTTTTCCTGTTTAGGGCCTCTTTGGAGACTGCAATAAGCTCTTGGTAGTGATCATTCACTTCTTCTAAGTCTTCCCTGAGTCTTCTATTCGCTGTAATCAAACCATCGTTTGTTTCTTGCATATACTCTATTTGATGTTTATACTGCTTGATGGCTCTTTGCAAATTTTCCTTCTTTGAGTCAAATGCCTTAATTCCTGTTGTATTTTGTAGCTCATTGGGCAGCCATGGGATGTTCAGTTTTTTGAAGATTTCCTCATCCTCAGGAAGCAGCTATGTGGAAGTATCGTGAACACTTGGGTTTTCTTGATTATCTGTTTTAGCAGGAGCATCTTCATCCATTAACAGCTTGTTTTCTGAATAAGAAATCTCTGTTTCATCTTTTTGTTGTTCCTTCAAAATTTCACCTCGTATTTCCAAAAACACAGCAGACAATTTTGTCTCGGTGAGGCTAGATTCTTCTTCTTTCTTTAATGGTTTTTTCCCTTTGCTGTCACCCTTGCTAGACTTGAACTTTTCATCTGAGGAAGAAGTGTCAATCATAGTTATTCCTTTTGTTTTCAACTTAGGATTCAATAACTTCTTCATGTTTAGCCTCAATTTGTTTTTGGATCTAGTTTTGGGTCTCCAGCCTGGGGCAAACTCTCCTATCATCTTTAAAATTTTTTTTTGATGCATGATAGAGGCAAATTCTTTAACCTTGATCTTCTTTTTCTTTGGTATTACTGTCTTATCCTCCTGACTATAGAACTTCCTGTGTGTGCCAACCCTAGTCTCAACACTGACAGTCAACACATCTCCTTCCAACAAGTAAGCTTCATCTTCAGATAATATGGTAATTGGGCTTCGTTGTTGGACCTTAGTATTTTCTTCATCTCTTAAAGCCTTTTCTGTAAAAACAATTTTTTCATCAATGAGTGCTTCTGCTGGTGTTTCATTTTTAACAAGCTGGGCTTCCTTATGAATAAACAACAAATTTTGGTTCTCACTGTCAACTGAAGGCTGCTGAGATTCATAATCTCCTTTTGAAGGTTCTTCCACTTTTTCTAACTTGACAGATTTTTCATCTTCAGCCTTCACCTTTTGTCTTAATTTTCTAATTAGGGTTTGTCCCTTATCAACCTGCTTTTTGGTAGGCTGTCCTTCCTGGTTATTGTGGAACCCAGACCAAAAGAGAAAGTAGTCCCAAGTCTTTCCTTCTTTTTGCATAACAGTGTTAATAATAAGTTTAATTAACCCATGGTGAAAGATGGATTGACTTGTGTGATTCTGATGCTCTTTGATCCTGCTTGACATTTTTTGCAAACTCTTTAATAGGAAGAAAGGGAGATTCATCCTTGATTCACCAGCAAGGTGCTGAAGGAACCTGAAATGATACTTGAAGAAACAATCATACCTCCCTTCACATGTAATGTAGCTTTGTAGAACCTTGATATGATCTACCCATTCAGCTCTGAAATTATGGATAAGCACTCCCTTGCTCCAATCTTGAACAATGCCAGGCAATAGATACCTTTGGGAATTGAAGGTAAATGGCACCTTTTTGAACCAAAGTTCTCCTTCATTCTTGACCCATATTGCTTTAGCCACCAACTCTACAGTTAATTTGAATTTTAGAGTATCAAATGATACTATGTCTTGGTTATAACATTGAGCAAATTTATGAGAAACTTCGGTATTATATCCATCAATATTTTTAAAGAATTTCAACCATCCAGCATTCTCAAAGAGTTCAACACACCCTGGAAACTTGTCTATCCAATTCAGCTCAGTGGGCTCAACCCTGTTGGTCTTCCCACTCTTCTTCATCTGCTTTCCCAAGGCTTGATAATGCTTTTGTGTGATTTTCAGAACCTGTTAGTGACCTAACATCCTTTTTTCCTCAAGTTTTCATAGTTTTGACAGTCAGTTCTCCTTTGGATTTTCCCTGGATTTTTTTCCTCGATTTTTTAACAGTTAGTTCTATTGTCAATGCAGGGAATGTTTTGTACTGAGCTTGGGTAATTTAGGTCAAACAGAGCACCAAAGGTCTTTAAACAGAGCTGCTACTGAACTTTACTAATATCAAATATGTTCATTTATACCTTTTGGACTGATCTCTCACCGTTGGGAGCTTGTTGAATACATGAGTTTATGTTTTCTTTAATCAATTTAACCTTATAAGCCTTAACAGAAAAACCCCCAATTTAAAAGGCCATGACCAAGGTCACGCGAAATACCTCACTCCCAGCTTGCTGCAGGTGTTAAAAGTTGATTCTTGGACTATCTAAATGTCAAATTTAACCGTCCAGGTGTCTTCAAGTCTTCAGCTTACTTCCAGCTGTCACGCTGAGAAAACCCTAAATTTCTTCCTCAACTACAAATCGCAATTCTTAGCAATGTGTCTTCATTCCACTTCTCCACCCATTTCATAATGCTTAATTGGAGAACCTCTTTCCCGTCAATCTCGCCTCATTTCACTGTCTGTCATGATTTCCAAGCCTTAACTTCTGACTGCCACGATCTCCCTCACGTCAAAGAAGACACCTGTTTGCATGATTATCTTTGATGAAACACATATTAAACCTGCCTACACATGTGATTAGTCATCGCAGGAGCGAAAATATTGGAGAATTCGGCGTAAAAACTGACAAATTTTGCACCCACAATTTTCTTGTAGCACGCCAGTGTAAAATTTTAACCGTTGCGCTACAAGAAAGTTTGAAAATCAAATTTTGTGCTTTTTGACCACTAATTCAACTTTAACATAAGTTTAAATGACTGAAACTTGGTCTTAGTGCTTATTTATGAAACTATTACTCAACATATATCCTATAGAACCCTTCAAGACATAAGAAAAACAAAAATAATGAAATCCTAAAGGCAAAAAATAAAAATTTCACTCTAAACCAAAATTTCCTAGAAGTAAGCAAATGAGCAAGCTTAAAACAAAAAATCACAAGCAAAATATAAGACTGAAGAAAACAAATTCATGACTTAATAGACAGTTTTCCAGGAATTTTTTATTCTTCGACTTCTCTCCGTTTGACAAAACCTTGAGGCGTGGTCGATGCGTGGAACTTGATTTTTTAAGACAACAGGTTATATTCATTAACGAGTTTTATGACAAAATGTCAAATAGATTAAATATTCTGGATCCAAACGAAGACAATCGATAATCAACAATTGCTTACTTGCAGCGAAACGAAGGGGTGATGGCAAATGTTATTGTCCATGTACTCAATGCAGTGGATTTAAGAGGAGAAGAATATTGATCTCAACAGCCACAAAACATTGCATGGAACATGGACACACTGAGGGGGGGAACAAATATCGTCCATTTGTAGGTTTAGCATTATAAACATTATTATATTCATTTTTTTTGGTAATTGTATGTATTTTTTTTCATATATTAATGTAAATCCATTAATGTTTCCATGTATTTATATTAAAGGAAAGACACCCTATAGCATGTCGTCTAGAGGAAGCACTTTCAGAACAAGTTCAGGATCAGGATCATGGAGCATGTATGTTTAATGGAGAACAAGTGAATGATCATATTGAACAAGATGATCATGCCAATGATGTAATTGAAGATGATGGTACAAATACATTGATCCATGATTCATTTAACATTAGAATGGATGATGATGATGTTGATAATGAAAATGATGATGATGTTCACGATATACCTCTTCTCGATAAGGCATATGAACCCCTTTATGAAGGCTCCAAAAAAAATCTTCTCTCTACTATATTATTGATAGTGAACTTGAAGGTTATGAATGGTCTTTCAAACATTGCAATCACACGTATGCTAAGGTATCTAATAATTGTATGATCATGATAAATTTTATTTCTATTCCTCTAATAATTGTATTGTTAACTCATTATTGATCATTGTGCGGATGAAGCGTGTTTCGTTAATATTATTTATTTATTACATTAACAAAAAAAAAAATTGTAGCTTGAAAGCTGAATTTTTGTTAACACCATCAAATATTTTACCTCGCACATATTGAGATTTATCTTCCATCATGAAAGAGATTGGAATGCATTATGAAGCAATTCATGCATGCCCCGATGACCATGTTATATATTATAATCAGCATGAATTTGCAACAGAATGTCCGGAATGTCATGTAAGTATATATCATACAGATAAAGTAACAAAAAATGTGCCTCATAAGGTTCTCCGTTATATTCCCATCATTCCATGTTTGCAATGACTGTTTAGGTGCAAAAACATAGTGCAATTTATGGATTACCATGCCAGGAATAGAATTCAAGATGATGTTATCCGAATGGCTACAGATGGTACTACTTTTAGAGATACTGAGGAAAAGTGGCCTCACTTTAAAGAAGAACCACGTAATCTTAGGATTTCTTTGGCAACAGATGGTGTTAATCCATTTGCATAGATGAAATCCATTACACAGTGTGGCCTCTTTTTGTTATAAACAATAACATTCCTCCATGGTTGTCAATAAAGAGGGAGCACATAAAATTGTCAATGATTATTCCAGGTTTTATTAACGAAAACTGTTTTATTTATAATGTAGTTGTGGCATCTCATTTGTCGTAATATGTATCTTAATTTCATATATATATATCTATTATTTTACTCTTCTTCATGGTTTATATATCTTAATGGTTCTCATAATGATATATTTTATATGTTCTTCAAATTATGAATCAAGTAAGTTCCAAGTCAAAGATATGAGTGTATACATTGAACCTCTTATAGATGAGCTACTGAAGTTATGGAATGGCATAACTATGTATGACGTATCTAGACCAATACAACAAAGGAAATTTCAATTCCATGCAATGGTTGTATGGACAATACACGATGCCCCTGGGTTAACTTCATTTTGTGGTTTGTAATTTTAAGTTCCACTTTAATTGCATTTAATGATACGGAGTAGTTAGAATATTTTATAAATGAATATATTTGACATAGATGTTCCATATGTAAATATTGTAGGTCTTCAGACAAAGGGACAATTTTCATGTCCAGTTTGTGGTCCTAAGATAAAAGCTTGTCGTTCAAAAAGCCTAAGAAAGGAGGTGTTTGATGAGTATAGGCATTTCCTCTCTAAGAATCATAGGTATGGAACAATTGAAAGAAATATTTTCAATGGGAAGTAGGAGACTGCATTAAAACCACGGAGAATGACACCTCACCTTTGGAAGCTGCAATACAATAGAAATCGTCATCGTGGTACATATGGATCATCATATATGAATTTTTATGTATTTTAATTTTTATTGTGAGTTGTTTGTTGTAGTGGCCATATTTTATTTATGATGTAATTTATTAATTATAAACTAATATTCATGATGTCCATCGTGATCATGAAGGCATTAATGGTCTTCCACGAGTAATGAAAAGTTATCCTATTCAATTCAGCAGGTTTCCCGACTATGAGCACCTACAAATTGCTCATTTGTTTGATACAATGCATATTGGAAAGAATGTTACTGAAACCTTATGGCAACTACTAGAGCTAAGGAGGGAGAAAGATAAAGTTGTGAAAGTGTGCAAAGACATTCAAGAAAGCAACCATGCAATGAAAGACGTCATCCAATTTCATACCAACGAAGAACAAGTTAATATAAACTCAATTCCATGGATGTTTATGGAGCAACAAAGCAATGTTGTCAAAGAAGTAATGTGGAAAATTAAATTTCCCACCGGTTTTTGTGCAAACTTGAAGAATATCATAACTAAAAAAGGTGATTTTGCAGGGGTCAAAACACATGATTGGCATGTCTTCATCAAGGTAATTATTATTGTTATGTCCATATAATTTTTTCTTGTTTGTAGACTCTTTTTTTAATAAATGGCGTGGTTTGTATATTGATACAGTATGTTCTACCGCTCTCTCTCCCGGACAACTTCGACAACAATGTCAAACAAATTATATATAATCTTGGTAAATACATGAGGTAACTAGCGATTGCTTACATGTGCTTAGTGTTTCTTTAATTCTCCGTATAATAATTTATATTTGTTTTTATTGTGCACTATTTCAGAATATATTGTAATTTAATGTTTATTTTTGTTAAATGTCATTATTGGTTTGCATCACTTGTAGATGGTTGACATCTAAAGAAATCCATAAAGAAGATATAAAGTATTGGAGGAGAGAAATTCCTCATCTCATGTGTGAAATGCAGAAGCATCTACCATCAGCATTTTTCAATGCACATGAACACTACCTCATACACCAAGTTGAGGAGATTGAGTTGTGTGGACCTGTGCACTCAAGGTCCATGTGGATGGTTGAGAGGCACTTGAAATTTATGAAGGGTTTGGTGAGACAACGAGCACATGCAGAGGGTTCTATCACTACTACATTTCGACCAAAAATCCGACGGCCGTATTGTCGGATTTTTGACACTCCCCTGTCGCATGTACGACACTATGATTTTTTTAAGCGTTGGTGGATTTTTGTTGGTTATCCGACATCTTTACAATTCGTCGGTTAAGCGACAGCTCAGTTTACCGTCGGTTAAATGTAAATCGTCGGTTATCTGACATCTAATCCATACTAAAATGTGAGATTTTTTTTAAAAATTACCTGCAGCCGTTGCTTAAGCAACGGTTATTGAAATTTAAAAAAAAAATTGTTTGTAGCTGTCGCTTAACCGACGGTTTTTGAAAAAAAAAAAAAAAAATTTATTTGCAGCCGTCGCTTAAGCGACGGTTTTTGAAATAAAAAAAAAATTGCCTGGATTACTAATCGTTATGATCCCTTGTGGACCGAATCAACAAATTCATATATTTAAAGAGACAACTTAGCATAGAGCACTTCAAATGCAGATTGGTTTGAAACTTAACTAAAGTTCATAAATAAATAACTAACGAACTTTAGTCTAATATTTTGGATGCAGTTGTGTAAAGGACCTAAAAGTATATAAAGAATGGAGTTGCCAAACTTTCTAAACTCAAATGTTGAAGGAGCACAAATGCCAACATGGAACACAACCATGAACTGTTACCAATCAAGGCAAGACCATTTTATTTAGTATTTTTCAACAATCGTTATACCTGAGGTAATGAAGCACAAAACAGATGTTCTTCCTCAATTCAATCAAGACAAGTATGTTGCTTCTCTGAACGTGGTGGAAGAGGAGTACTTGTTTTAGGTGTTAGTGGATCATCTTTGCTGATTGAAGTCCCAGCATCCTCTTGAGGTATGCCTGGATTGTTTTTATCACATTGCTTTTCTTGTTGATAAATTATTTTTGATACAACAAACTCATTTTCCTTTTCATTGTCCTTGGTGCCAAGATGGTATTGGTGCATCACCCAATTTGTCTTCAATGGTTTTTCTCCTTTTAAAGCCATATTGAGAACCATTATTTTTTTGCAACCTATCTGTTCTCCATTTTCATATACCTTTCTTGTATTTCCTGTCTTGAGCCAATGAAATTTGTCTATCTTGTCAATCTCCTCAATCTTTCGACGCTTACGAGTGCCAGTTGTATAAGCCTTGGCTGTTCTGTGAAAAAAATGAGTGTTGCTTCCGTCTTTTTGACTCCTATAAAGTTCTTCCAATAAGACAGTTGTACAAATGAATAATATATATCAAACAATAAAACAATATTGAACAATGTTTCACCATATTATACAAGTGCATAATAAATACATACATTACATATATAAGACATCTTCAAAGTACCAAAAATGCATACATACTGATAAAACATATAAGCAATGTTAAAGGTAAAGATAACCAACAATCACCTTCCAAATTCTCAGGGTGTGTGTAGCAAATGCCATAATCTTCCTCCACTATCTTAATGAAATCATTAATGAATGTGTGAGGCCTTGCATTTCCAATTCCAAGTTTTGCTTCCAAATGTCCTAAAAGCTGTTGCTCACTAGGATCAAACTTTACACCAACGGGTAGCCTTGGCCAATATTGTGCCACCTACAAACAAGTACGTCAGAGTGTAACATATGCAAGGAATGTTTTTTCAATAAAAGGCACTCCAACCGTTAATCCACAATTTAGTATTTTTCAGCTTTAAACCCTTGTTACTAATTGTCGGTCAACCACAACCCTTTTGTTGTTATCATTAACATGGATCTGTTCATCATTCTCCTTAGATAAAGATTCCCTTTTGGCTTGCTTTTTACACAACGCATTAAAACAGTTCTTGACAGCATTGTCAGTCCTGTTTGGATTTCAAAGTAATCAGATTTTGTTGTAGAAGTATACCAAAATAAATAAAAGTTTAGGAACACATGTAATATACTTTTCAGACCAAAGGTTACAAGAATAATATCGTAAAAATGTGGAAACCTTACAATATCAATGATCATTGATAACCTATAAGATTAGTAATGCTGGATTACTAATTACAAGTTAAAAAATTTAATTACTTGTCTGTATCATACAAATCTTATTAGTATGGCATGATCTTAAATAAACTACTGCCTACCTGCCCTGAACTACTTTTGCGATCTATGTCCAGCGGTTGCCAAATTTTTTATGTGCCTATGTAGAAAAAAAACCAAAAGATGGTCACCAATGATGAACTTGTACAGCATGAAACTTTATGTTCTTCAACTGTCCTGGTATTTATAAGATAAGCAAATTGAATTCCACTATTATGGGTAACGTGATCTAACTTGAAGGCTCAACTTTAGAAACATTGAATAGAATTGTAAGCAAAGGACATTAAACAAGCTATGGTGGTTACCTGAGAGAAAACTATTTTTGCATAGTACTAAAACATTCAATTTGTTACTTCAGGAATTTTACCTCGAACAAGATTATATCCTCTTCCTGTGACCAGCTCCCTTTTTTATAAGCTGTACTCAAGTACGTGTTCCATCTGTGACATAGTCCATAGAAGTTTCAGATACTTGGAAATATAAAGACCAATGCTAACTAGCCTAATCGGAATTTATCTCCAAAGCTGCATTTGAGTAAGAATCACTATTTTCACCTTCTCCTGCATTGTCTGCTTGTTTTGTCTTTCAATTGAGATGAAATGATAGCCCACCTATATCCACAGCAGTTGTACCCAAATTTAAGAAATGCCATATACAAAAGTGTTACCAATCAGGTATTAAATTTTGACCTCCATACTCAATTGGCACAGATGCAGAAATGATAATGAAATATATTTTCTTTCTTATTGACAAGCATACCACAGGCAATTGATTGAAGAAAACTCATAATAAACCTTTAAAGATAGCTTTGATTTTATAGAAAGAAAAAACAAAAAGAATTGGGGGGAGGAGAAAGGGTGATGAACAAGAAATAGTAAAATGATCTTGTTAAAGTTGTCTTAGGAATCTGAAACTACAAATGATCTCTCATTGATCTAGAAAAGGAAGCCAGCAATCAACATGACCATCTCCAAATGCAGAGGCAGCATAAGCCCAGTCAAAATGACATGTTAGCATAGCTACCTAACAATCGATGGGTAGTGGACCCACAATTTTACTGGCCAAGGGAGAAACATAGCGTGAAAAGAAAAGAGACCATTCTTCTCCCTGTGATAATTTTATATAATGCAGATATAAAGCTGGACCTGGTTTCTGACATCAAAATAAATCATTAATGTCTGGTACTCTGTTAAAAGAAAAGTACTTACTGCTTCCTCAAAACTCAGGAGAAGGCACACAATAGCTTTCAATTGACCAAAAGCTTCAAGTGATTGACCCATCTGCATTTTAAAATGTTCAAATAAAAATTCCTTTCTGTATACAATTTTCTGCAGTTGAAAAAATTGTTTCAAATAAAAAGGAATTGGATAATGAATGATTCAACTGGGATGTGCATACCAAGAAAGCTACGAAGGCAAACTGAAGCTCTCCAACTAGCAAATCTTCGTGTCCTCCATATTTCTGGTCCAAGATATTTTCCAGCATTTGTGTCTGAAAACCAAAGAAGAAATTAAAAACATGGATATCCAACTGAAAACACATAATGCTACAATTAGAAGTGCTACAGTACTCACTACAAAGCAACAATCATCATGGTCATCACGGATTGTATCAAAACAAAAATATAAACAAACATAGGCATGGAGGTAAGGTAATTCAAGATAAGGTCACATCCATAAACACCATTAGACAGAGTCTCCATTGTCCAGCATAGATAGCATATATTTCAGGATTCTATGTACAGAATGACATTGGATGGATAGGTTGTATCTCCATGGGATATCAATATCCCATGAATAGCAAACCATCATAGATAAAATAGACTTTATTTGTGGCTACTAATCACCAAAAGTGGTCTATGAGACTGAAAGATACAAAAGAACGTTTACAGAGAGGCAACACGATGGAAAAAGACTCAACATGAACTTCTACATGGATGAATCAGTGACTTGCTCAAGGATAGT
>LPNX010779003.1:352913-375577 GCA_001517045.1 Pseudotsuga menziesii | reverse complement strand
TATGAATTATGTTTATATAGAGTTTCATCAAAAATTCGGGTGGGAAATATGGTTGGGTGTGTAGTTGGAGTGTCATTAATGTTTGAATTCACTCTCGGGCTTTTGCTCCAAAGGAGTTTACATGACTAGGACCTCGACCAAGCTCATACCTCGGTCGAGGTCTTAACGAAACCTCGACCAAGGGTTTGTTAAAACCTCGGTCGAGGGCTTTACAAACCCTCAGTCGAGGTTTTGTTAAGACCTCAACCGAGGTATTTAAATACCTCGGTCGAGGGCTTAAGAAAATAGACTTAGCCCACATTCAAACAAATGAAAAATTTTCTGATCCTTGCAGAGGTGTACACCCTGCCATTCCTAGCACATAACTGAGCGGAGTTGATACCGATAAATTCACCAACGGATCTTCTATCCATTGAGGTATCGTACACGCATTTTGGCATTCATATGAAATTTATTTTTTAATTACTTCTACAACTTATACTTAGAAAACCACACTGCAAATTCGAAGCAGCTCAAAGAAAAATCCACAGAGTTAAAAATACACAGCCAAAAAATTCTTAAAAATGCACACATCACATATCGACGTGTCCTCTTCAAAAGGGTATCTTTGGTTTTTCAATTTTTGAAAAAATAGAAAAAATAGCTTTACGTGGACAAATATGTGTTTAAAACGATGCTGAAATCAAATGTGGTCACTTTCGAAAAATAATAAATAATTGTATAATGCGAAAAAAATTAAAAAAAAATATGCACATCACATTGCATTTTATGTAGATCATGCTCATATATATATATATATATTTTTAAAATTATTAATGCAAAATTGAATTACTCTACGTGGACACGAGCCACTTATTAGCTTCTTCAAATTTTTAAGGTCACATAGTTCATTAAATGCAAAAATTCACACATTAAATGACATCGGAATATTTAAAAAAAAATATCATGAAGCCAACATAATATTCTACAATTTTTTTTTTTACTGCAAGTCAAAATTCACATGGCATATATGTGTTTTGAGGGCTTCTATCTAGCACATGAGTAAAAAATCAGGTTTTCATCGCCAAATTTGGCCAAAAAGTGTTACCCATCTTCATGGAATCACCCCTTAGATGTCAAATTGCCGCCAGCTGGTGCAATTAAGGCCTCCACATGGCCTACATATGAAACCATTTAATTCACGATCCATACACATCTTTTCAACCTTCATTCGTTTTCGAATAGTCAACCTTCGTTGCATATTAGAGTTTTATGTACTTTTGTATGGTTCCACGGGATGGCAATTTGATAAGGTTTATTATGAAATATGTTCATGGCATAACATATAATATGGCTCGGGGGCATTTGTATGAATTTTCGATTTATGACTTGAATTTGTATAGTTTGATGATATGTATAGTTACAACCCCTTGGTGTATCCTAGCTTAGTACTTTTCCCATTTAGCTAAGAAGTTAAAGCTTGGTCACTTCCACATGCACAAGAAAATGAGGTTTTTGCATTAGTCATAGAGGCTAAGTAAGACCTGCGACTTTCCTCTTCCTAGATGATAAGTATGGTCAAGGATTGAAGAAAAAAAATAGTTTTACAATGAATTTAACTGATATAAAATAAAAGGAGTTTTAACGACAAATAAGTAGTGCCTATATTATGCATCAAAATAAAGTCATAAAAAGGACATGTTATTGAAAACACTAAGCATAGTCTTATGAGTCTTGTAGTCTAACTTAAGTCACTTTTTAATTGTTGTCACAACGGATAAAGCATAAAATATAACATCTCATGCCATTTATCATCCTAGGAAATTTCAGATTTACATACAGTTAAAATAATAAATTCTGTAAATTAGGAGATGTTACAATATTTGTAAATATACTCAATTTAAATTTTGTCATTTTTAATAATATAAATCAAATAATTATTATTTTTATTTAAATTGTAAAAAATATAAAACATATGTAAATTTGTAATATGCATAATTCATTCAAATAAGATATAACATTGTGGAAAAAAATAATCCTATAATATATTGATTTTTTTAAAATAGTTAATTATTGAAATAAAAATATAGTATCATAAAAAAATAAATTATTTCATCTAATAGTATATTAAATTTAAATATTTTTTTCATATTAAATAAACGCATCATAAATAATTAAAATAAATAAATAAATAAATAAACTTATTATATTCAAATTATAAAAATAGAAATAAAAAAATATGCATATATCCGTAACATACATATATTTAAGACATGAAAAAAAAAAGTATTGCATTTTAATTTTGTTTCTTCCCATATAATTTGCTATAAATTTATTTTAAGATATTAGTAAATTTTGAAAAAAATTTACTTAAATTATAAATAAATGATAAAAATACATATTTGTAATATACATCCTTTATTGAAATAAAATATTACATGCTATATTATTTATTAAAATAAAATGAATAAATAAAAATATAACACATTGTGAAAAATAAAATATTATAATACATGGAATTTAATTTTTCATTTTTTTTAACTAACATTAATAAATAAAAATAAAATTAGAAGTTAACTATATTCAAACTGATGATGATGATGATGATGGTTAACAATCATTGAGACCAAACTTTGGTCTATCGGACCTAAAAAAACTAATTAATTAGTTTGTTTTAAAATTGTATTCCTATGCTCAAAGAGCTTGGTGAGAAGCGTCCCGAGCTCACTATAATTTTGAGAAGTTAAAAGGTTAGGAAGGTCGGTATTGCAACAAAGATTATGAAACTGATATCTAATGTGGGTGTATGCAGGGCACTCTAAGATGAAGTGATTTTGATCTTCAATGTTTCTATTCTCATAAAGATGGCAGATCCTTTCCACCCATGGTGTTTTAGAAACTGTCCAACGACCTGTTTCACTATGGAGCTCATGAGAGTTTGCTCTTATCTTAGCTATATTAATTTTTTTCTTTGAACTGGTTAAAACAAAGAGATACTTTTGATTTTCTAGAGTAGGGTTGATGACCTCCTTATAATATCTTAATTTTATTTTAGCTTCTAAATATTTCTCACACTACAGTTTCTCTTTAAACTTAGAAGTAACAATATTTTTAATGTTATTAATATATTGCAGTGCAATATTTTTGTCAATCTCCTAGTGGTTTAACCAGGCCCTGGTATCTTTATACCAACCTCGCTAGACCCTTAGGTGGTTTTGGTTAGAATTAAAAGCTAGCTTAGGAAGTATATGGTCTCCCATGTTATTGATTTTGTGTTTGTACAACAAGAGCCTAGTCATAGCTAGGCTCTCGATAGGGGAAAGACCCACTTCTATAAAGAGAATAGGATATGGTGTATTGCTTTTAATTTTGAGGTTAGACGTTATAAAACACTTCTGGATTTGCTCAATCTTTCTCCAAGATTCTCTAGATATGTTGCAACCCCAAACCTCAAATCCATACAAGATAATAGGAGTGACTAAAGTTTCAAAGAGAAACTTATTTTTATCCCACATCACAAGGTTGCTGCTTTACAATTATTTTCAAGACCAAAGTAAGCTTTCCACCCTCCATTAATCCTTTTTATTTATATTACTAAAAGAAATAAATACTTGTAACATACAATTGTCTATAGCATACAACTTGTAATATATATTGATTGAAATAAAATATGACATGAAAAAATAAATATTTCAACTTATAATATATTGAATTTAAATATTCTTTATTATTTTAAAATAAAACATTATAAATAATTAAATCACAAAAAAAACTAATTATATTCAAACTATAAAAAATGAAATAAACATAATTTTTTAACATACATAAATTGTATTCAATTAGAAATATTAACATTGTTTTTCAAATATAAGTTATTATTTTAAATAAATTCTTATAATCTTAAATTTTCAACCAATATCAAATTTAAAGTTTTACATAAATATATATGTAATATACAATTATTGTACACGACATAACACAACATTACATAACGAGAACACAACACAACATAACCAGAACACAACTAAATTTTATATATTTTTTTATATTTATTAAATTATCAATTTTGTATTTTTATATTATATGGAATTTTAAAATGTGATATTTATAATAGAAATACTTTTATATAAAATAAGTTAATATTAGAATGTTGTGAAAAAATAAAATGTTCATAAAAATAAGTGAAATAATGTAATGTTGTAAACAAATGTATATAAGAAAAATGTTATAATTGTAATGTTATAAAAAATAAAAATAAAATATTAAATTGTTGTGAATGAAATGTATATACAAAATATTGCAAATTCATAGATGTTTATAATTATTATTTTGTATTAGTTAAAGAAATCATAAATTATTAAATAATGTTGCAAATGTAATATATGTAATGATGTAAAAAATTATATAAAAATCATGGAAATGAAATGTTTATAAAATATATGAAATATTGCAATGTTGTAAGAAAACTGTATATAATAAAATTAAAATTAAAAATAAACGAACATAGATTCAAACTATAAAGACAAAAAAAATAGTTGTATAATAAAAATAAATATATCATAAAAATATTTGGTAAATCAATTAATTATGATGAAACTATTCATTTGTGTCAATTATTTGGTAAATATTATAATGAAACTATTATTCAATTGTGTCAAATTTGACACTAATTTTAAAAAATTTAATAGTTTTTTTTTTATCTTTTGAAGTTATAAAAATTATTTGAATTATAAAAATATAAATAAAAAAAATACATATTTGTAAATGTATCAATTTAATTTTGTTATTTTTAATAATATAAATCAAATAAAAAACTTATTTGTATTTAAATTGTAAGAAATATAAAACATATATAAATTTGTAACATGTATCATTCTAGATATAACATTGTGGGAAAAAATAATCTTATAATATATTGATTTTTTTTAATAGTTAATGATTGAAATAAAAATATAATATCATTATGTAATACCTCATATAAAATCTTTAAAAAAAATTTGGCCACTAGAATGAAGAAAATAATGGGAAGGATAATATCGGATGTGCTGGGAGTATTGATTGCAAGGCGTCAAATCCTTGACAACATCATAATTGTCCAGGAAGCAATCTATACCAGCATGGAACAAAAGCAACAAGGTATGGCTATAGAGCTCGAGATGGCTAATGCATTTGATCGAGTTAATCACTTCTTTCTTTTTGAAATCATGTCAAAATTTGGTTTCTCCTCAAGGTTCATTAGATGGATTAAGGCTTGTATCAGCAGCCCCTGGATTTCCCCGTTGGTGAATGGCAGGTCAACTAAGTTATTTTAAGCCACCAAGGGAATCAGGCAAGGTTTCCCACTGTCCCCATACCTTTATCTCTTGGTAGCTAACTCTATGAGCAGAAAACTACGGCAATAATAAGATATTGGGGAGCTTAAAGGTATGAAAATCGCGAGAGGTGTTAGAGCTGCAAATCATTAGCAATTTTCTGATGATACCATCCTGCTTGGAGGCGTGTCCACAATCATAGCAGAAAGGTTCAGAAGAGTGCTCTCCACTTTTCTTAAAGCCTCGGACGGCAAGATAAATGCTACAAAATCAAAATCATACGACTAGAATTGCCACCATGGAAACATGGCAAAGATATCTCGAATCCTTGGATTCGAAGGGCTCAGTTATTGGAACTCTTTCAGCTACATGGGAATACCCATTTTCAAAGGAAACAAAAAGAAGGTAGACTAGCAAGGTTTGACAAACAAAATTAAAAAAAGAAAATAACGTATGGGGAACCAGATGGCTCAACCTAGCAGGAAGGTTAGTACTTATTAAAGCAATTCTGTATGCATACCCAATTTATGTATGCTCCATTTCTTTAGCTCCTAAGCAAGTAATTCAAGAAATCAATGGAGAGATTCGAAAATTCCTCTGGCAAGGAGGCAAGGCGACCAATAAAAAAAAATTCAATCCGGTAAATTGGGATGTCATGAGCAGTCCAAAGCAGCATAGTGGAATGGGATTCAGAGATCCCCAATACATGAACCTGGCCCTCGGTGCAAAAATATTGTGGAGATATTGTACAAGCAAGAGTGCATGGTGGAAATCGGCCCTGCAAAATAAATACATGATAGGAAATAGAAAGAGATGCATTGAAAACATAAGTATGAATAGAACCGGATCCCCAATCTAGTAGATATGCAAAAAATCGGCCTCTATAATTCAAGAAAACATACATTGGATTGTTGGTAATGGGAAGCGTGTAAGTATTTGGCAGGACAAGCTTGGATTGAAATCACTAGCAAATTACTGCAAGCAGCTAAGAGAGTTAAAGACTTGATGTGAGAGAAATAGTTACAAAATGTTATATGTCATCTCAAACTGGATGGGAAGAGGAAGATGGAAAGGCTGGAAATGCATTGATCTTCCAGCGAACTTGTGTGAAGATTCTAGAGTGCTCCTCATGATATTGCATGGGAAAGATCCAATTCACAATAATATAACTTATAGTCGTGGATGGGGAAATGCTGGAAATTATAAGGTTAAAGAAGGCTATCGTATGGTACACAAAAGGAAGAACAGGTTAATTAAAAACAACAGGTGGAATAAAATTTGGATTAGAGATGGATTGCCAAAAATCAATGTTTTCTTCTGGATCCTTGTACTCCGTAAAACACTCATAGCCAAGAACTTGAGGAAGAGAGGGATCATTGGGTTGAGCTTCATTGCATCATGTGTAAATAGGAGGAGGAAATCTTAGAGCATGTGTTCATAGAGTGTAATTTCACATAGGAATTCTAGAGTACGGTACTCAAAGAACTTAATATGAATATTAGGCTTCCAACGATATGGAATGATTTGTTCTTCTGCTGGAAAGATTATTATCAAGGCACCTTCTATAAAAAAATAGACCTTTCCAGAGCTTGGGAAGCTTTCCCAAGGTTTATTTACTGGAAAATATGGACAACAAGGAATAAGGAAATCTTTGAAGGTAAAAAATCAAGCATCAATAAAGTTGTTGCTTCGGCAAAGGCTCTATGGGTTGACACATTATCCATAAGAGGAATGAAAAGCATAAAAAATGAGTCTCTTATGGTGGAAGAAAGAGCATGGATGGCTGAACTCCTTTGGCGTTCTCCCTCAAGTTCTAGGTTAAATCCCCCAAATATGTCGAGACTCCTGAGATGGAAAATTAGGATGAGCAATGATGAACATCAAAATTGGAGGACAACGATAGGAATCAACACACTTTTCTTTGACGGTGCCTCAAAAGGAAACCCAGGGATTGCAGACGCAGGTGGAGTAATCTATGATTCCCATGGGAACAAGCAAATAGAGTATGACTGGGGTATTGGGAGAGAAACCAACAATGGGGCGGAATGGTGCGCTTTAATCAAAGGTTTGGAGCTGGCCAAAGACATGGGGATTTAGGAATTGAGAATAATAGGATATTCCTTAATTGTCATTAGGGAAGAAAGAAAGATATTTAGAGATCGGAAGATTCCTTCCTCAAGGATGCATCATATGCTCTCCTGTCTTTGCAAAGAATTCAAAACAATTAACTTCCTCCATGTTTTGAGAAGACAGAATAAAGAGGTGGATAACATGGACAATAAAGGGGCGGGTTTGAGTTGTGGCGTCTTAGAAAAGGATAGCATAATCTACGAAAATGTTTGGATCCCTTAAAATATGCTTGCCTTTGAAATGTTGTGTTTTTGTAGTTTACTGCTTCGGAAATTTGTAAGGAGTTATAGCACTCACAGCATAGGCAATTACCATGTCTGCTATAAGCTAGAGAAGGAGGAAAACTGCGAAAGGGATGCTGCTCTGAAATGGGAGCAATATGACTTGTATTTCATTTTCACATTCTTTTTTTATATAAGCAAAAACTCCCAACTATTTCTGTTAAAAAAAAAAATTCATCTAAGAGTATATTGAATTTAAATATATTTCTCATATTAAATAAACACATCATAAATAATTGAAATAAAAATAAATAAATAAATAAATAATAAAATAAAAAACTAATTATCTTTTCAAGGTAATAATTTCGACAAAGTAGGGTTCTGAAATTAGATCGTAGGAGAGGAGAGCAACTCATGCTCGACCTTGTCTGACTGGTGCAGATCATCCTGATCTCTGCAAGCTGATCTCATGCACCGTTTGCATGTTGCTATTCATGCATGCAAAGATTATTGATATTAGCTTTGTCTATTAGGGGATCTCGATCTCTAGAAGGTTGAGCTCTGTCTCGAGCTAAGGTCTGCATGCTTCCTCTGCAGGTGAATCTTAGAGCTAGTCTCAAGGAATTGTCTGCGATCTGATCTGGCTTCTCTTGCTGAGTAGGCTTTAGCTCATGATCTGGATCTGTATCTTGGTTCAATGTTCTCTTAAAGGTGGTGTGCAGTGTGAGTTTTCTCGGTTGGTGGTGATGGGTGGAGAACCTCCTCCGGGTTTTCACTCGGATGCATTTGAAATGCTAATCTCGTCTCATAGCAAGAGATCTACTAAAGGATCTCCTCCAAAATTTGTCAAACGAATTGAAGATGTGCCGAAAGTTGCTCTTCCCCCGAAGGACACTATTTGGGTTTCCCTCTCGTTGGCATATTAGGCTTTGATTGGGCAATTTACAAGGCTCTGGACCTCACCAAAAAAAACTTAGAGTTGGGTACAAAGGAATTGGAGACCCCTAATCTCTAAAAATGTAGCTTCCTACTTAGTTGGACAAGGATATTTCCTGTTTGATTTCGAATCCAAGGAAGACAAAGATCTTATATTCAAAAACAATCCCTACTTCATGGGGCTGCAAGGCCTTTGCCTAAACGGATGGACCCCAGATTTTGATCTCAAGGCTGACACCCCCAAAGCTGTCCCTATTTGGGTTAGGCTTCCAAACCTACCTATGCACTATTGGAATCCAAAATCTCTTCAAGCAATCGGGAACACCCTGGGGAAATTAGAGGAATTTTTGGGTCTAAAACGGGCCTCCTAAGGAAAATAATAAAATAATAGTTAAAATAATAAAATAGTATTTATTAATTTTGGAGGAAGAAAGAAAAAAATTACTTTTTGTGTTCGTATTTTCGACATATCTCCCTGTGTTTTTACTCAAATTTCGATCGAGAGAGCTCATTGGACGTAGAATTTGATTCTACATCTAATGAGTACCCACACTGCATACTTTTGACGGACCCCGCTACCCCAAAAAATAAGAAATAACTGAAAAAACGTGATGATGATGTCATCATCATGTTTTTTAAGGTATTTCTTGTTTTTGGGGTAGCAGGGTCCATCAAAAGTATGCAGTGTGGGTAGTCGTTGGATGCAAAATCAAATTCCACGTCCAACGATCTCTCCCGATTGAAATTTGAGTAAAAACACAGGGAGATATGTTGAAAACACAAACACAAAAAGTAGTTTTTTTTTCTGACAAATATGTCAATTCAACCATTATGGTTGACTCATTTTATTGAAATTCTATTGGTTCTTGAATTCCAACTCACAAGAACTTATTGTTGGCATGTTTTCTTATAAGGCCCATTTTAGACCCCAAATTTCCTCTAATGAATACATTGACATGGCAAGCCCCAAAGACCAATATTCTTGCGCCCGCATTTGCATGGAGGTCAATCTTGAAGCTGGGTTATCACAAGCCTTAAAAATAACTGTGAAGAATTGGTATCACTTCCAAAAACTTGATTATGAGCAGATACCATTCAAATGCAGAGGATGTCATGAATACGGGCATTTCATCTGAAGTTGTCCCCAAAACCCAGAGATCCAACAAGACAAGGAGGAAGGATGGAAAACCGTGAGAAAGAACAAGACCAAAACCAATAGTGGAGTAACAAAGAGGAAGGGTGGGGGGAATAAAGAAACAATAATAATCCCTGTGGAAGGAAGTCAAGAAACGAGCAAAACCAATGAATCAAGAGAAGAAATCAATGCCTTAGAAGAGAAATCCAACAATGAAGAGATCAAGGATCCAGAAGCAGACATATCAGAACATTCTGAGAAAGAATTCACCATCCCGATCCTCTCAGATGTAGGAGAAGAGGTGATAAAAGAAGGAGAAAATAATGGGAATTCAGAGGAAGAATCTGACTCGAAAGAAGAAGAAGAGGAAGAAGGGGAGATTGAGATGACTACTCCAAGAAAGAAAAAAACTAAAGGAAGGAGATCGAAAAAAGAAGTGAGGGAGCAAGCCGCCTATAAGGACAAATTGCAAGGCTCCGAGTTAACTTTGGAAAAGATTCTAAAGAATACTAGAAACACCCGTTAGCAAGGGAAATCCCAGAGAGGGATGCCCTCGACTACCGAAAGTAAATAATGAATGTTTTCTCCTAGAATTGCAAGGGTCTTGGAAGCAAAATCAAGGAAGAAGCTATGAAAAACCTAATATCTTTATCTCAACCAGACATCTTACTGATCCAGGAGACCAAGATGGAGAAAGATGCGTTTCTCCAGGTTAGTGCAATATTCTGGAAGAAAGGAGGAAGTGCCTTCTTAAATCAACTCAAGGGGAGCCTTTGGAGGCATTGGAACCCTTTGGGACGAGCATAAATTTGAAGTTGTTGACATCAAATATAGCTCACACTGGATCCTCACCGTACTTTTGCAAAAAGAAAAAAAAAATCCCTGGTAAGAATTTTTAATATTTATGCTCCCAATTCTTACGTTGAAAAAAAAATTGTTGGAATCTCCTCCGAGATGAAAGGAGTAACCTGCAGCATAATGTAATCCTTGCTAGAGATCTTAACATTACACTAAACCAAGATGAAAAAAGAGGGGGTCCCTTGGTCAGAGTTCCCATTAGAGAACTTGTTGATGAGATCATCTTGGACTGGGACCTCTCAGATGTTATCATGTCCAAAGGAAAGTTTACATGGTGCAATAAGAGGCTTGATCCTGGGCATATAGTAGCCAGATTGGATCGGTTCCTAGTTCAAGACTCCTTCCTCTTGCTGGGTCTAAAATATTCATCCAAAATATTTCCTTTCGGGGGCTCTGATCATAAACCAATTTTTCTTGAGATGAGGAATGACAAAAATCTTGGACCGATTCCTTTTAGATTCAGCCCGCTATGGGTCGATCATAAGGATTTCTTGAGAATTGTGACTGATGAATGGTCAATCTCGGTCTCTGACTCACCCTTCTTTGTTTGGGAAGAGAAAATAAGAAGACTAAAGAAGGCTCTAAAGGCCTGGGAAAAATTGATAGACTCTCCAAATCAAAAGAAAGATCAAGCAATGCTAGCGTTGGAAATACACCAGTCTGAAATAGAAACAAAAAATCAGTGATAAAGAAGATATTAATAAAGAAATAAAATTGCAAAGTGAGCTTCACGTTGCATGTAGGAAAGAAGCTGAATGGTGGAGACAGAAATCAAGATGCCGCTGGCTCAAGGATGGAGATCGAAACACAAGTTATTTTCATAAACAGGCTAAAGCTAGAAATAATTTCAAAAATGTACAAGAGATCCATTCCCACGACTCTGTTATCCAATATTTTGAAGCCATCAAAGTGGAAGCCTTTAGTTATTTCAACGCGTTGTACACAAACCAGCCTACCATCGATGATATCGATCTCCTGGAGCTAATTCCAAATTCTGTTAAGAGTAAAGAAAATAATAGACCGAAGCAACTTATCACTATGGAGGAGATCAAGGAGGCTGTTGATGATATAGAGGATTACAAGGCACCTGGCCCATATGGGTTTAATGCCAACTTTGTTAGGATTATTAGTCCTCCCTTGTCCAATTTGGTCATATGTCTAAATCGGGAGTCATGTCTAAATCGGGAGTCCATCCAGTCTATTTTTAGTCATGAGCACCTTTGGGTCCACTTGGCCTAATTGGGGCACATGTTTCAGTTACTAAAGTGTGGGGAACACTAATTGAGGCCTACTACAACTTATTTCACTTGCATGCACCAGTTTAGGAGTCTCCTAGATCAATTCCTACAATTTAGGAGCCACTGGGAGTGCCAATACCAACCAAGGTTAGTTGAGTTGAGTTGGTGACTAGCTAAGCTCAGTTAGGAGTCAGTTACATTCAGTTCTAGTACTCTGCATTCAGTTAGCGCTAGGTTTACATGGTTGCATGCAAGAGAGGTGCATTTCTCACCTAACACAGTCAGTTAGCCTTAGTTAACATTGAATTAGACACTTGAGTTGTGTTTTAGAACTCTGATGAACTCCAATAATGATTTAGACAAGGTTAGTTAACTATTGAGTCCTCCAATAATTATTTAGACAAGGTCTTAGTTACCTACAGTCAAGTAGAGTCTAATCAATTCGAATTTCCTCGTGTGGATTCGAATTGCTTGTGGCTATTTATCCATTGTACTTCATTTTAATAATTATCTAATTAATTTTTTTATTAATGAAAGTATTCACAATTGCAAGCCATTTTTGCATTGTTTCATTCTTCAATTGTTGAGTAAATTGTGTGATTTATCTTGTGAGTTGTGTGTTTGTCTACAGATATATGTGCTCAATTTAATATGGTATCAGATCCTCGGTGGACAAGGCACCTCTCCTCCTCAGATCTCCAGCTGGATCATTTTTTTGAGCAATTTGCTCCATTCCTACTCTGCACCAGAAGCAGAAGGTTTACCACTTAATACCCCAAGTTAAGGAATTGTTGATCAAGCTTGCTTGATCAATTATGCTGGGTGTGATGAAAACCTGAAATGTGCAGGTAGTCGACCTTATTTTGTCTGTTTGATTGTGTGATTTACAGGTTATTAGTTCTTCTCACTGCATTCGCTACAAGCAACTCTTTCTCCTCTCTGCATTTGCTACAACAACTAAATCTTCTTCAAAATGGCCTCTCCAATAGAGCCTATTACTCCTTTCAATTACCACCAGTGGAAGGAGGACATGGAGATGCAGCTTCACTCCAAACAAAATTTTAGGCTCACAATAAATACAGAGGCAGAGCTGGTTCTTAATCATGACAAAGAGAAATATTTCAATAGGCTTGATGCACCATATGGATGCTTGTGCCTCTCAATCTCTCGAGATCTTCTTTTCCACATCAAAGGATTGAAGACTCCCAAGGATGTATGGGATAAGATTGCTTCATTGTTTGATAAGCAAGATGATTTGAGGGTCTATCGGCTTGAGAATGAGTTGATCTCCCTTCATCCATCCAATTTTGAAACACTAAATGATTTCTTTACAAAATTCAAGAGCTTGGTGTTCGAATTGAAGCCGTGCAAGGTTGAAAAGGAGGACGATCAACTTATTCTTTCCATCCTATAGAAACTTGGTGTAGACTATTCATTCTTTGTGTTAACCTTTCATTTAGTGAAGCTCACTACTCAAAATTGGAATATGCCCACTCTTAACAGCTTCATTTAATCTCTCACTCATGAGCATGACAAGTTGATCCAAATGGGGATCATTCGATCTTCCAAAGATCAAGCACTGGTTGCAAGAGGAGGTAAGGTAGTGAATGATAAATTAAAGCAAAGAGAACTGTCTCCTGTGAAGAAAGAGCAGTCAAATGAGCCTTCAGGTTCGAAGAGAAGCAATAATAATGGAAAATGGAAGACCCTTTGTTCCTACTGTGGAAGGGGCTTTCATCAAGATATCTCCTGCATGAGAAGACAAATTGATGAAATGACTCTTCTTCTGAAGAAACATAACATTACTGCACCTACTAGCGCAAGGAAGGATGACCACACAGAAGACACAAAAGATTGCTTCGAAAGAGGTCATGCATTGAAAGCCAGTTGCACAATAGCACATGCCTTCCTCATTGATTCTGGAGCTTCCAATCATATGGTTTCATCCAGAGAATTATTCTCCTCTTTACAGTCTTTTGATGGTCCTAGTATTCAGCTGGGCAATAACAATAGAGTTCAAACCAAAGGGAAGGGCTCTATCAAGCTTGAACATGGAAGGTTCAAAGATGTGCTCTATGCTCCCTCCCTAGCTTCAAACATGTTATCTGTATACGAGATGACTCCTTCTGGCTCTCCAAAGCGAGTGATATTTGGTCCTGAATCAGTGGATATCACAGATATCTCTACTGGAAACATCATAGTGAAGGGTGTTGCAAATCATGGGCCTCCAAGGCATATGAGTTCTCACACTTCATGCCATTTTCAGAACCAGTGCACTCTCAGCAGCCACTTACAAGGGAAGGTAAACTCATTTCATCTACTTCTTTTGATGCTTCCACTAGTATTGTAGATCCAGTTGTATCAATTTATGAGATTGAGATTCAGAGTGATTCAGATCCAAATCCAGTCCCTACTTCCAAACTAGAAGCTAGGAAGATGACTCAAAATCCATTTGACACTCAAAAGGGAAAGACCCGTGCACTATGTCATTCAATCTTACATCCTTCAGAGAGATGCAATAGACTCCCTAGAAGATGCTACATGACAAGGGCTCAGTCTCACTACATTCAGAAGAATAGAGCTGATCATACACCTCTTCACCCAGCAAGAGACAAAGGTTACATTCCTCCTTCCTTCCATCATCATTTTGGGAAAAGAAGGAGAATTCTACATGCCAGGACCCAGGATACCTGTGCATAGAACATCATGCATGCTACTCCGCTACATCACAGAGATTGTAGCAACACATTTTCAAGTTTTTCAAACTTGGATCCTGATTCTATCGGCTTAGTTAGAGGGGGGGATTTTTTCCCATGTGGTTTTTTCCCTAGCTCCTTGTATTGAGCAGTTACTTTACTTTATTTGATGTAATGGGTGACCTATGGTCTTAGTTACCAGGGCCCACAGATTATCCAAGTTAGAATTCAAGGGGGGTGTTAGGATTATTAATCCTGCCTATTCCAATTTGGTCATATGTCTAAATCAGGAGTCCATCCAGTCTATTTTTAGTCACTAGCACCACTGGGTCCACTTGGCCTAATTGGGGCACATGTTTCAGTTACTAAAGTGTGGGGAACACTAATTGAGGCCTAGTGCCACTGATTGCACTTGCATGCACCAGTTTAGGATCCTCCTACATCAATTCCTACAATTTAGGAGCCATTGGGAGTGCCGATACCAACCAAGGTCAATTGAGTTGAGTTGGTGACTAGTCAAGCTCAGTTAGGAGTCAGTTACATTCAGTTCTAGTCCTCTACATTCAGTTAGCGCTAGGTTTGCATGGATGCATGTAGGAGAGGTGTATTTCTCACCTACCACAGTCAATTAGCCTTAGTTAACACTGAATTAGACACTTGAGTTGTGTTTTAGAACTCCGATGAACTCCGATAATGATTTAGACAAGGCCAGTTAACGATTGAGTCCTTCGATAATGATTTAGACAAGGTCTTAGTCACCTACAGTCAAGAAGAGTCTAATAAATTCAAATTTCCTCATGTGGATTCGAATTGCTTGTGGCTATTTAGCCATTGTACTTCATTACAATTATTATCTAATTAATTTTTTTATTAATGAAAGCATTCACAGTTGCAAGCCATTTTTGCACTGTTTCATTCTTCAATTGCTGAGTAAATTGTGTGATCTATCTTGTGAGTTGTGTGTTTGTCCACATATCTATGTGCTCAATTTAATAAAGTTTATTAGCGTGTTCTAGGGAATCATTAAAAAATATTTATTTAAAATGATAACCAAATCACAGAGATGTGATAAAATCGGAGGCAGCACGAACTCAGCTTTCCTGGCTCTCATACCGAAAGAGAAGGATACCACTTCCTTTGATAGATTCCGGCCAATATCCTTATGCAAAATAGGATATAAAATTATTACTAAAATTATGGACAAAAGGTTAAAAACCATTCTACCTTATCTCATCCCAGAGAACCAAGGAGGATTCATAAAAGGAAGAAAAATTTGGGACAATATCATACTAGTCCAAGAGGCAATCCACTCGAGCCCGAAGAATGGTGAAAAAGGAATGGTGGTGAAAATTGATTTAGCAAATTATTTTGACAGAGTCTGGCACTCTTTTCTTTATCAAGTCATGTTAAGATTCAGTTTTTACCCAAACTTCGTCAGATGGGTCAAGGCCTGCATTAGTAAACCATGGATTGTCCCACTTATCAATGGAAGAGCAGCCCCATTTTTTCAAGCTTCGAGAGGACTAAGGCAAGGATTCCCAATCTCCCCACTGCTCTACACAATCTAAGCCTCGGTGCTTAGCTTCCAGTTGGAGCAAGCTAGGAGGGATCAAGATCTACCGGGCATAAGGATGGCTAGGGGTACGAAAGATATCAATCACGCACAGTTTGCAGATGACACAATCTTGCTTGGAGGAGCTAGTCATATTATAGCAAGAAGATTCAAGAATGATCTGGATCGCTATTTCCAAGCCTTAGGAAGAAAAATTAACCTCCGGAAGAGTCATATCTATAGCTGGAATATTAATCCAAGGGAGATGTCTAGAATTTCCCGAGCTCTGGACATTGAAGGAGTGACTAGTTGGGACTCCTTTAAATATACAGGGGTTCCAATATACAAGTCTAAACCCAAAAGCCCGGCCTGGAACCCTCTTGTTTAAAAAATTAAAAAGAAAATACTTGGGTGGGGAGCAGCCTCGCTGAAATCTGGCAGAGAAGATGGTTTTGATAAAAGTTGTACTGAAAATCTATCTGCTATATCAATGCTCTCTTTTTCTATCCTCCTCCAAAACGATTGCAATGATTGAAGGCATGTTGAGATCCTTTCTCTGGAAAGGAGGGAACAATGGAAGTGGGAAAAATTTCACTCTGATTAGTTGGAAGAATATCAAATTTCCTAGGATGGAAGGAGGACTGCAAATCAGAGACTTGAAAACTCAAAATATGGCTATCGGAGCTAAATTGCTCTAGAATATAGTCAACTCCAATCCATCCTGGTGTAGTCAAGTTATTAAGAGCAAATACTTCTCAGGCCCGAGGCTTCGATGCCTTGATAATGAATAGGAAAACAACCATGTATCCCCTATATTTTCCCTCTGTAGGAAGTTGCTGGCTAAATTCAAGGAAGAGCTGAATTAGATCCCTGGTAATGGTAAGTTGATCAACATTTGGCAAGATTGTATTTTTGGGAACTCTCCTCCAGTTCTCCCAAGACTAAAACTCTGGTTGGACTCGCAGGGAGTTAAAATGATTTGGGATGTCTCTACATGGGAGATAGAACCACCAAATAGATGGGACGGCTGGTGACTTTCTGAATGCCTTGCAGATCTTCAAGATGATAAAATTTAGTTGCTTCAGTATTTATCAGGATCAGCACTGATAGCCAGAATTAGAAAAGACCGTCGTGGATGGGGAAGCACCTCTGTCAGGTATACCACGACCAAAGGTTATAATCATTTTGCTATTGTCCCGAACGTTCCAAAAGATCTAGTGATTTGAAAAAATATCTAGGAGTGTAAAACGTTACCCAAACTGGATCTGTTTTCCTAGAATTTGATGCATGGTAAAATCCTCATCAGTGACAACCTGATGAAGAGAGGGTTCGCAGGTTCTCTTAGATCCTCTCTGTGTTCAACTTTCAATGAAAATATTCACCACATTTTTTTCGACTACCCCTATGCAATCTCTGTTTGGAATGAAATAATGAAGCATTGGGAGATCGAGATACATATGTCGAGCAATATTCAGATTTGTTTCTTCAATTGGGACAAAATGTATAAAGGAGAACTGGATCAGAAAAAAGGGCTCAGATTTTGCTGGATGAAGATCCCGAAAGTCATCTGCTGGTGCATTTGGATTAAACGTAATCAAAGAATATTCCAAGATACAACTCAACCGGCATGGAAAATAGCAATAAAGGTAAGTCTAATGGGTGAGATTGTAAATGTTCTGAAGATTCCTAACAACAAAGCTAAGTTGATAGATAAAGAAAGTAATTGGATGCAAATTGCTGAAATTTTCTTGGCCTCAAAATAGTTGGAGAATTGGGAAATTAGGATTGACAAATCCCAGTTTGAGAATTAGCTGAAAGAAAGGAATATTTTCAAATTGTTTTTCGATGGAGTTTCCAAGAGAAATCCAGGAAGAGTGGGAGGTGGAGGGGTCGTCATTTGCTCAGAAGGAAAAATTGATTTAGAATACTATTGGAATATAGGGAAGGATTCCAATAATATGGCTGAAGCATATGGGCTCTGGCAAGGTCTCAAGCAGCTGAAGGACAAAGGAGTGGGTAAAGTCATGGTCCTTGGAGATTCCCGGATAATAATTCAAGCAATGAATGGGGAAAGTTATTTTAGGAATTCAAGATTAGTTAGATTGATTAATAGAATCAAATCCATATCTAAGTCTTTTAGGAAAATTGAATTTTTTCATATCCTTCTTGAGCTAAATGCTTTGGCGGATCATGTTGCTAATAAATCCATGATTGTGGGTAGAAATGAATTGTATGTTAATTTCTTAAGTACTAATATACCTCCTTAGCATGATTTTGGGTTAACTGAAGTGACTCTCAAATTTCGAGGTAGTAGTCTAAGTACTGGTTTTCGAAACCAGTTTGTAATTTTCACCGGCTTCATTATTGAGCTCTAATTTATAAACATACCCATTTTTGTAAAAAAAAAACCAAAACTTATTATATTCAAATTATTAAAAAAAAAAAAAAAAAACATATATGGGTAACATACATATATTTAAGACATGAAAAATAAAGTATTACATATTAATTTTGATAAATTGTATTTCCTTAAAAATAATATTTTTGTTTATTCAAATATAATTTGTTATAAATTTATTTTAAGATAGTAAATTTTGAAAAAAAAATTAATTAAATTATAAATAAATGATAAAAAATACATATTTGTAATATACATAATTTATAATGCTATATTATTTATTAAAATAAAATGAATATACAAAAATATAAAACATTGTGAAAAATAAAATATTATAATATAGTGAATTTAATTTTTCATTTTAAAAAAATAATTTTAAAAAATAAAAATAAAATTACAAGTTAACTATATTCAAACTAAAAATACTGAAATGGAAATAATATTTGTAACATACATTTGTGTGTAACATACAATTTGTAATATACATTTATTGAAATACAATAGGACATGAAAAACTAAATATTTCATCTTATAGTATATTGAATTTAAATATTCTTTGTTATTTTAAAATAAAACATTATAAATAATTGAATCATAAAAAATAAAAATAAAAACTAATTATATTCAAACTATAAAAATTAAAATATACATAAATTTTTAACATATATAAATCGTATTCAATTAGAATTATTAACATTGTTTTTCAAATATAAGTTATTATTTTAAATAAATTCTTATAATCTAAAATTTTCAACCAATATCAAATATAAAGTTTCACATAAATATATATCGTGTACAATTATTGTACAAAGCATAACACATCACAACATAAAACAAGTGGAATAAGCAACAAAGTCGCTTAGTACCTGCCGCTTAAGAAAAGTTTGGAAAAAGTAATAATAACACTAGATGTAGCAAAGAGGCTTACTGTCAAGTCTTAAGTAAAAAGGAGATTGCTTAGTCTCTTCCGAAAAGTTTGAAGAAAGTAATAATAGGTTAACATTTTAAATGGTAAAGGGATTACACATTAATGAATATATAATCCAAAATAATTAAAAAACACATTAATAAATATATAATCCAAAATAATTAAAAAACACATTAATAAATTGACATTAATAAACCCATAAATCTAGGAAAAGTAACATTAGATGTATAGAACAGTAAAGAAAATAGAATATTACTAATAACCAAATGGAAGCATTCTATTCTTATGAGAAAAGCATTTTATGAAAGCCTTTCTTGAATTTTGCAAGGAGACCATTATATTATAATTTTTTCTAAGAAAAAAGATATTAAAATTAGAATTCATGCTTTTTGGTTGAGGAATTTTCACAAATTGAAGTATTATAAATGGTAAAATATACATAGGATTCACACCATCTACAATCGAGGTGTTTATATATATATATACTAAAAACAAGTTTATGAAAAAGAATAAGTGATGTTTATATATAAGTTGTTCTTTTAGTAAATACAGTTAATATAGAATTAATTATGTTTTTGTTAAATTAATCTTTTAAAATTTACATCGATATGTGTTTATCTCTTAGAATTTGTGGTGGACTACCATCTATGTTTTTTTCTAAATTAAGGAAGATGGGACGTGTGTACTGTCCAGATTGATTTTATGGGCATCGTTCAAAATTCGAAATTGGTAGTTGATGCATGAATAACTTGTAGCTCATGCATGGATAACATGTAGTGACAAACAACCCATTTAACTAAAGAAGGTAACACGTAGCTGAGATATAGACAACATGTGATTACAACTAAGCATGTAGAACAAGAAATAGATAACTTGTTCATGGCACTTAACTTGTGACCTATTAGTGTTCTCCGGCCACAAGTTAAGTGGATACATGCTAGTATACCATAAACAGATAACTGTAATGATTTGGGAATTGGTTTAATTACGTCCATATACATTTTTATTTGAGATTTGGGGTGGACTATAGCCTATGCTTTTTCATCTACGGACGAGGATGAGGCAAGTGTACAATTGAGATTGATTCTGTGTTAGTCGTTCAAAAGTTGAAATAAACAATTATAAAAAAAGGAATATAAAAAATAGTTGGTAGCTAGTTGATGAATGGATAACTGGTAGCAATGCATGGATAACTCAGAGTTGATGAATGGATAACCAACATTTCATGGCAGATAACTAGAAGAATGTGAGAGAAAAAGAAAAAGAATATAAAAAATAACTGATAGTTGATAAATTGATAACGGGAAGAATGTCGGTGATAACATGTAGCTAGGCACAGTTGAACCCATTTGACTAGAAGAATATGAGGAATAAAAAAATATTTTCAAGGTGTCTTCCATTCCATAACTATATCTCAACCATTTGATCCCTATCGACGTGATCCAACCACAAACTATGTGGGTGTACTAGTGTTCAGCCTTTGTTTAAGAGTCATCCATCTCCACAAAACTAAGTGGATGGTGGTGCCTATCGGCGTTCACTGATTGGCTACTAGTAATTACGTAGATAGTCATTTAGGTATTATCTGAGATTTTGGACTCCCTTGAGTGGATCAACAAGATTAACCTGAGTGTAACAAAAGTATAACATGGATTCATTTCATGATTGTCATATCTTGTTATGCTTAAATGCATCTGGATTAAGATTTAAATAAGCTTAAGTTAAGTAATCCATATCAATTTTTCTTTTAGTTTTTGTTTATTTATTTATTTTATGTTTATATTAATTTTAATGTTTAACCTTTTTTTAAGAGCCAATCATCTCCAAAAATTTTCCAATAATTAAAAAACTAATAATTGCGTCTATAGACATTTTTATTTGAGATTTGGGGTTGACTACGACCTATGCTTTTTTATCTACGGACGAGGATGAGACAATTGTATTGTCTAGATTGATTCCATGGCAGTCATTCAAAATTTGAAATAAACAATTATAAAAAAAGGAATATAAATAACTAGTATCTAGTTCATGAATAGATAAGATGTACCTAGGTATGGATAACTCATACTTGAACCCCTTTCACTAGAAAAATATGAGGAATAAAAAAAAAATTCCAAATTGCCTTCCATTCCATGACTATCTCTCAACCATTTGATCCCTATGGACCTGATCCAGCCACAAATTATATAGACATGCTAGTCTTAAAATTAATTTGGTTACCTATCTCCACCTTAATATGATTATGATGATTACTTTGCTCAATATCATACTACTATTAAGTGCAAGTTAAATGTCATGCATTTATGATGTTAAAATTCATCTTGATAAAAAGACATATAACTATTTTTAAGATTACTTTCCCAATTGATACTTTTTTTTCATAAAATTAGGTATCTCCACCTTAATATGATTATGATGATTACTTTGTTCAAGTTAAATGTCATGCATTTACGATGTTACAATTCATCTTGATAAAAGGACATATAACTATTTTTAAGATTACTTTTCCCATTGATACCATTTTTCATAAAATTAGGTACAAATCCATTATTCTATCTTATTTCACCAAACAAAGGATGAATTCCAATATTCATTGCCAGGTTGGTTAAGGAGTTGAGTAATAGTAATCGTTATGAGATTTCAGCTTTTTGGTTCACTTTCTAAGATTTGAACCTTTTTGGTCATTTTTTTGTTGGCGAGATCAGGGTGTAATGAGGCGACACGCAAACGTTTCATTTCAAGTCTCTGTTTACCCATCCCTTTACGCATCCAAAGAACCAACGCGTTGCCTGTCTCAGTCTCTGCATGTCACGTTTGGAACTTACAATTCACTTGAACTGTACATTCATTCGAGTTCATTCAATTCCTTCAATACTGCTGATGAATTGAATGTTGACCATTGCGACAATGGGTATGGCGTTCAAGAGAAGTAGGGATCGGCTTCTCATGGTGGGTGTGGGTGCTGTAGCAGCAGTGTCCGCTGTAGTGTGTTAATTTTCCTGGAAGACTTTCAGAGCAGCTGCTGCCCCCGGTGAATTGTGGAATGAAGATGGCGAGAAGGAGCTTCAGGATTTGAAGACATGGACGAAGACAAGCGAGGAAAAGGAAGCCAAGGCTGAAGGCGTACATACATATTCAGAGGAACAAGGTGGGTTCACAGCTCAGGAATTTGAAAAATTCGTTGCCGAAGAAGATGGGAAACTGTAGGCCAAGGTCACCGTGGATACTCCATTAATGCCTATTGTAGAAAAGGAATTCGCTGTCTAGGATTCCAGCAGAAG
>LPNX010779003.1:308787-352612 GCA_001517045.1 Pseudotsuga menziesii | reverse complement strand
ATGCTGCAGAGTTTAATCAGACCGGTATTGATGCAAAAGGTATAAGCTGTGAGGGTCCTGTGATTGGGTTATCAAATTCCAATGATGTGGGTGAATTGGTAGGGCAGATCTCAGACGATGGGCAGCATCCAAATCGTAAAGTTGCAGATGCGCAGGAACCGTCAGATATGGTGATTGCCCTGGAACACGAGTTCAATAGCAGTTTCAACAAGGGTATGGAATGTTTGGGACCTCACGAAAGTCTTGCTGCCGAATCATCGAATTCTTCTGATGAAAGTTGTAATAAACATCCATCAGATAACAGCTCTGAGTCTTCAAATGTTGAGAGCAGTGAGCATGCAGATAGTGAAACTACTACGGTTTGTTGTGAGAAGCCATTGGATGGACAGATTATACCGCTGCTGGAGCTTGACAATATGACCAACACTGAGAAGATGGAAGGTCCGAGCTTGGGAAGCCCTGTAACCGAAGCAGCATTTTATGTGGATAAAATGTCTGAAGAAATGTCTGGCCATGTATTGGAAAGTGGGATATTATGTCTATTTGACATTGATGCTCGAAAGCATTTCTTGGATGACTCCTTGAAGTCTGTGAGCATTCAAACAACTGCGGATGTTGGTTACCAAACAGCTGCGGATGGTCAATTTGTTCTGCAGGCAGAACTTGGCAACATTGGCTACAATGAGAAGATGGGAGATTTGAACTCGGTGCCCCCCTGTAACTGAAGCATCATATTCTGCTCAAATTAGTTGTGACGAACTGTCCAGCCATCTACTGAAAAATGGATTACAATCTTAAACTTCCACAGTTTTTAAGCACCTGGCTTGAGATTCAATGGGCACAATGCCTGGTAGATAATAATTTTTACCCAGTTAGTACATATCTTCATTGTGAAAATGATACTGATTTTGGGAATGCTATTTTTTTTTTTTTAATGTAATATATAGCCGGTAATATAAAAAAAAAAAGATTTTTTATGATGTCATTGTTACCAGGTGTTGACTCAAATCCAGATAACAAACTTCGAGGATGACATCATCCCTGCTTAACCAATAGCAACACAAATAAATACAATTTTAATAAATTTAAAAATTGTTATTTTTCATATTCCAAAGTTTAACTTTGTAATAGAGATTTTAATCTTTTTCATATGGACCAACTAATACAAAGTCAACGCAGCTTGACTTGTGATCGATTACAATATACTCAGGTATAATAACACTACATAATGAAACACAACACAACATAACCAGAACATAATAACACTACATAATGAAACACTAAAAAGCTAGCCTCTAGCTTCGAGGACCTGTCTTTCTCTCACATTTATCGAGAGCACAACAAGATTGCTGACCGATTTTCTAAAAAGGCACTTTCATTGCCCCAAGGAAAAGGCTGCTTTATGGAATTTGATGAGAACCTCCTGGTTTTTTCTGATTATATTCAGCTCTTTTGAGCATGTTATTGAGGTCATTCTTCTTTCTGTGGTCCATTGGACACTTGCATGTACTTTTCAGGTCTGTAGGGTTTCTCCCTATACACGCAGTTGTTGCTCTCTTGAAAGTGCTTCTCTTTAGAACGCAGTTCAGAGTCTTATTGGCACTCGATAGATGTGAATGAACAGACAGTCCTCTTCACATGAAGAGACAGTATTCTGATGGGTTTCTCATTGATATTATGTGCCTTTCCTCCTGACAGGAACCTTGGGTGGGCAGTCATGTAAAAGGACACATATGATTGATGTATGTATTAATGTCTTTTGATTCAATATGAATAACAAAGGCATGTTTTTTCTTCTTGAAAAAAAAGAAACACAACACAACATAACCAGAACATAACTAAATTTTATAATTTTTTATATATTTATTAAATTATCAGTTTTGTATTTTTATATTATGTGGAATTTTAAAATGCTATATTTATAATAGAAATGATTCTATATAAAATATATAAAATAATTTAATATTAGAATGGTGTGAAAAAAATGAAAAGTTCATAAAAATAAGTAAAATATTGAAATGTTGTAATTGTAATGATTATCATATAAAAAATATTGCAAAGTATGAAATTACATTAATGTTTATAATTATTATTTTGTATTTAAATAAATAAAGAAACCACGAATTATTAAAAGAAATGTTGCAAATGTAATGTATGTAATGTTGTGAAATAAATATATATATAAAAAATGAAAATAAAAAGTTTATGAAATAAATGAAATATTACAGTGTTGTAAAAAAAATAAAATAAAAAACGGAATTAAATTCAAACTATAAACACAAAAAAAATGATAATTCTTTGCAACATACATTTATTGAAATAAAATATATCATAAAACTATTTAATAAATCAATTATATTATAATGAAATTATTCAATTGTGTCAATTATTTGGTAAATATTTTAATGAAACTATTAAGTGTATCAAATTTGACTCTAGTTTTAAAAATTTTAAATTTTTTTTGTAATTTCTTGAATTTGTAAAATTTATTTAAATTATAAAAATATAAATAAAAAAATACATATTTGTAAATGTACTCAATTTAAATTTGGTCATTTTTAATAATATAAATTCAAATAAAAAAATTATTTATATTTAAATTGTAAAAAATATAAAACATATGTAAATTTGTAACATGCATCATTTACTCAAATAAGATATAACATTGTGGAAAAAAAAATCTTATACTAGCATTTGCACTGAGAGGTTGAAAAGAACATCGAGAGGGTAAAATATTGAGTCTTTCTGCAACTGAATGACTTACATTGGGAGACTAGAAATTACGTGAAAATCTACGTAACGCTTACCTTTATTCTTGGTTCCCCGATTTCCAACTTCCGACCTCCCGGCTTCCGCCTTTCGGATTCGAGAATTGGAAATCCAAATTTCACTAGAGTTTTCAACTATATTTCTGCTTTCTGACATTCGACTTCCTGACTTCCACTTTTCGGATTCGAGAATCAAAAACTCAACTTTCTTTAGAACTTTCAACTATCTTTCTACTTTCCTACTTCCAACTTCTCGACTTTCGCTTTACGTTTTCAAGAATCGAAAGTCCAACTTTCCTTAGAACTTTCAACTATCTTTCCGCTGTCCGAATTTCGACTTCCCGACTTCTGCTTTCCGATTTCGGGAATCGAAAATCCAATTTTCCTTACAACTTTCAACTATCTTTCCGCTTTCTGACTTCTAGACTTCCCCTTTCCATCTTTGGATATTAGAAATCTTAAATTTCTCTTTAGTTTTTCCTTGTGTTGCCGTTCTCCACTTTCTGGCTTCCAGACTTTGCTTCTCCCGCACCGTCAATCTACTTCGGAGTGGATCTTAGCGATTGATCTGGTGTTCCTTTATTCCCCTAAAACACACTATAAAGTCTCCCTGTCTTCTGCTAAAAACACACTGAATGTTATAGGTACTATAAAATCTTCCCCTCTTCCACTGACTAATATCTTGGTTACTGCATATTTAATGTCACGGTTATCATGGTAGACAGCCCTACCAAAGCACTGGAGATCCTGGGGGTAAACCGAGAAGAAAAGACGACAGCCACATGGAAAAAAAGCAAGTCTCCATGTGTTCTTTCTTTCTTAGATTAAAATATCGCTAGATGATATCACATTGGATTTTGTTTTCTCGTTTCTTATGTTGGTGTCATTGAGGCTGGAATATTAAACATTTGAAAGTACCTTTTATGGATCCAACCATTGAATTAAAATCTCAATTAAGGTTTTCTCAAAACTATGCCATAATAACAATTATATTGCATACAAGCTATCATTTCCAATTTCTTCTATGTATTTTAATGGTATTTCCACACAGTTTTATCTGCGCTGAAATTACCATTTAAATTAAATGTTTTCTAATAAATTTTTTGATGCAAGCAAGAAGACAAAAGTATTCTAAATTGAAATATTTTCAAGTATCACAGTGAGTCACATTTATTTAATTTTTACCATAAATAAAACTTCATTTCAAATGAGTTTTTGTTCCTCATTCCCGTTCCATGTATAAATCTTGCAGCATTGCTTCAACATATTTATCTTAACATGCTTAACATAAAATAGTGTTTTTTAAATTTAAATTTATTAAATTTATGGTATTCACTTTACATTTCTGGAATCTCAGTCTCCATGTAAGAGGTAGGTCTCTTGTCCTTTATGCTAATTGAAAGGAAATTTGGTGCATAGTGAATATGTGTTTTAGGTGTTATCAATTAAAATTGGTAATACATGCATGTCTCTACAATGTAGCGGAAACAAATGGCGGCAATTTGACTTGTCGATCCCTAATGGAATTGGTTAGATTGTTACAATGGAATTTCGATTGTGAATTCAAGGCCAAAATTGAGTGTCTGGAAAACTTTCTCCATATTTGGATGCTTTAAGAGAAATTTATGCATTATAGGTGTCTAACACATTTTTGGTTTTGGCCCATGAAGCTAATCGTGTGATACATAGAATATATAAACGAAATAAAATTATGTGTTTTCCGAAATAAAATTATCGAATGTAGATTCAAATGCAAAGAATTTCTGTGTATGTTCGGTTGATAAAGTCATTGATTGTAATGCCATTGTTGAATGTCTTTTGTTTTGTAGATACTAAAACGTGTCCAGGATCTTGGATACTTTTTACTTATTGGTATCCATATAGATCAAACTGTCAGGTAACATTCACATCAGATATTTATATATGCTTATTGTGCATATAAATTATAATAAGCATTATTGTCATTAACTTATCACTAGTTTAATTTGTTTTCAAACTTTAAAACATTTGTACAAGGCAAATAGTTAATTAACAATTTAACACAATGAGGTTAGATGCTGATAGTATCATGTATTATGCATTCCTTGAATATGCAGACAAATTGCAATCATGAAAGACAATGTATATTTAACATTTTCAATATTATTGAATCTTGTGTATTCTTTAAGGACTAACTACTTTTTGAATTTGGAAATTGATTCATAATACAGTTGTATGAAATTCAGTTATATATAGATAAAGTAGATAGATCTCATATTGGAGCTTGTAACGTTCCTTATAGAAATAGACACGTTATGAGGTTTTGTTGTACTAATGTTTGAAATGTCTTCTTTGTCTGTTTTTTTTCTATGTATCTAAATTTCTAGATCTTTCACATAAATTTTCTACATTGTTGTAGTTTGAGACTTTTTATGTTAGAAGTTGATTACTTAGTGATTTCAAAATTTTCCAAGTTAATTTGTTTTAAAATGGTGCATGTAAGAAAATTTTAATGTAGCTGTTGAGATGAACTTAATAGTGGGTTAAGGTACATGTAATCATATAGTGCTCCTTGATTATTTAACCTTCCCATCTGTGTTATTGCAGTGACCACAGAGGACTTCATCATCCTATAATGAATCTCCATGAAAACAACCTTAGTGTATTTGCTTGTTGATATGTGGATGAGGTTTTAATTGGTGATCTATGGGAGGTCACAAAAGATATGGTTTGTTCTTTTGTTTGTTCTCTTTATAACATCTTTTATATGATTTTGTATTTTTTTGGTTGTATTTTTCTTGTTATCATTTTTAGAATTGATACGAGTTTATTGATTCTTTATTCCTTTTCTATTGAGGTTAGAGGTTGTTGATCATAAGAACTCATGATGGTACCATGATTTCATTATTTGTGTCTCCTCAAAATTGATTAGCTGCTGGATAAATGCCTTTGGTTATACTCTGGTCAAATAAGCTTATATGTGGTCTCTAGCATGTCAATTTGGTCACCTTGGTCTTCAAAATATATAATTCACTTTTTGTTTTACAAGTAGATGCAGGTTTTGGTTGGTTGATTTCGTATTTTTATTACTTCTTTTCCAGTGGTTTATGTTCTCCTACTGATGTTCAGGCATTCACCTCTAACTTGAAAAATAAAGTTGTCAGCCAAAATTTGAGGAAAGGTTGAAACTGACTTTACTTGAGCAGTGAAATATATATGGGAGGAGTATGATGATAAATGTACAGAGAAAGAGGAATTTATCCCAGAGATCGATGATGGGAAATCTAGATTGTATATTAATGAAAGCTCAAAGGATTCCTCCGAGAAAGTATAGCTTACAAAAAATGATAAAATCCAAGAAGCAACTAATGAGTCAGAGGAAATGTTGCAAATACAAAAAGATGCATCTATTTAAATGAATTATGAGACTTTCGTTAAGAAACATGATATTAAGAGGGAAGTACATTGGCAGGAAAACTGCAAAAAAAACACATGGGGCAGCTGAGAATAAGAAAAATCCTGCTCGCTCCTTGATATCATCTGATAAGAAAGATAGAAACATAAAATTAACTTTGAACATGTGCATTCAGTTAAAAAGGCAAGAATTGAAGCTGAAGATGAAACAAAGAAAATTGTATAAGTATTGAATAAAGAAGGCATGGTAAGTTCCATTGATGGAGAAAATATGGCAGTAGATAATGTTTTTTGTGTTAAATGAATTCCATTTTAGATGTAATAATATCTTTAGTTCGAAGAATCTTGAACTAGAGGATATTTGTCGCATGGGTAGATGTCTTCAATTTTCATGGAAAGGCCTATGTCTTTTCCACCAAAAACTAATAAATATCGTTTGACAAGTATACTACTGAGTGATGAAACTTCCATGCCTCCCTCTAAATGATGTCAAGATAGGTGACTAATACTATTGTTTCCCATCACACAGCCCTGCAAGCAATTTAAATTTATAACATTTATAGTTTCAATCATTATCTTTAATTCTTTCAAAACTTAATAACAAATTTGAATCCATTTATCCGTATCAAAGAGAAGAAAATAATCTCTCAGACAAAACTAAGAAATAAATTCACAGAACATAATGATTTCTCACATTAAATAAAGTTGAAGCTATATGTGCATCAACTTATATAAATATTTTATACCACCATCAAAAGCTGATATAAATATCCAAAGAGGAAATTAATCGTAAAAAAGTCCATCATAATAAACATTTGTCCCCTTTATCCATCTTGCCTCACAACATGCATTGCATCCAACACCATTCTTATATATTTGGACGTGCCAGCTTCCACAATGCCACTAAAAAGTATTTTGTCAAATGGATTGAATCCACACATGCCCAAACAACAAACATGGTTGCGTTAGAGAATTGAGGAAATTATAGAAGCATCAACCTTATGTGGTATTTCAAAAGATGTGCAAAATAAACTTGATCAAAGCTCGTTAAAATCAATGGGATAAGATCAGATCGGATCTTCCTAGACTACTTTCACATTATGCCATGCTGTTGTTCAATAGTTTTTTTCTCTTCTTTCATAAGTTTGATCGAAAACTCTTCATTCAGTTCAGGAGGCTCTAACCCAATAATTTTAATATTTATGTTATAGGTTTTATTGGGTTTTGGTTTTAATATATTCAAAGAGTTTACTGAACTTGCCAGGGTTATACATACTCTTTAATTAGGGTTTTCTTGCTGGCTATGTTAAACTAAGAAGAATTGGTTTGTGTGGATTGAGTGTCTTGTATCTTCAAATGTGACACTGTAGAGAGCACATTTATGCTTCTTGATTCCATTTTGTGTCAAATGAAAAGGTCAATCATATTTCAGGAGCATGCCATGGTTTTAATTTATTCCACAACTTAGACTCAGTCTTAATGAAATTACTGAAATTGAAACATTCACACCTCTGTATGACTGTTAAAGTGAATCTTTACAAGAGTGATCAACGCATGACATCATGAAAATTGTCAATTTGCTACCGATTAGTGAATTTTAGTTTCATCATCTCCACCCATGTGGATGAATAAGTAACACTAAAATAGAAAGTCTGATATATATCCACGTGTGTTGTTATTCATGTATGTTTCCATTGATCTATATCACAACATTTAAATGTCTCAGCTTATTGTCATATCTCACCATTTAACATTTATATATATACATAAATAATCAACCAACATAAATATATGTCTTTTTTAAAGCAAATATAAAATATATTGGAAATTCTTATTATTTATTTATAAGATAAATTATATGTACACTTTTTAGAAATCAACGTTCTTTCCATGCTCCGAGCTTGCAACACTATGAATTCAATATATATTAGGCTTAAATAATCATATACGGGTTCCAGTTATAGTGACACTTTAATTATATGATTGAGAAATTTATTTCTATATGATTTTCATCTCAGTATACTTTATATACTCAATAAATAATTTTTAAAACTAACAGCTAGGCAATTGATGTTGCATAATTGGGGATCCATTTTTTTTCAAGTCATCGAAAATCCATTCCTGACTGCAGAACATGGAAATCGGAAGTTACAAGTTCGTAATAATAATGTTTAAAACATTATTAGCGGAAAGCTTTAAATTTATTCCCGAAAGGCTAATAATCTATTCCCTATTCCCGCTTCCGCTATTAATAGGCTAATAATGTTTAGATTTAAACTTCTTAATAATAGGATAATAGTGTTTAAATTTATTTAATTTGGATGGTAAGAAATATTTAATTTATTTATATTTTAGGTATAATTTTTATTAAATTTAATAAAAAAAATTCAGATTTCAAAAAATAATATTTAAACTTCATCTAAATTTTATTAAAATGCTAAATAACATTTGGGAGTCTCTGGGGCTAGGCATCTATGATTCAATATCAGTTCAATTTGGAAGTTTGGAATGTGTTGGTTTCACATTAACCAACAAAAAAACTCATGCAAGATGCTGAAATATTTATTGCTACTAATGTCAATGATTCAAACCTTAATGGGAAGCAACTCGAACGTAACCCAGTAATTTCCAAATTGCAACGACAATAGAGATTTTCCAGAAGTTATTTTGTGCTTGTTTGAATACTTCAGCAGTCAAAATATAAGAAAAGCAACAGCTGGAATATTAAACGTTGGACATAAGTTATTTTGTGCTTGTTTGAATACTTCGGTTGCCAAAATATAATCCCTTGATTAGGAAGTAACTCGAACCTAACCTAGCAATTTCCAAATTGCAACAACAACAGAGATTTGCCAAAAGTTATTTTGTGCTTGTTTGAATACTTTGGTTGTCAGAATATAAGAAAAGCAACAGCTAAAAGCTTAAACGTTGGACATAAGTAATTTTGTGCTTGTTTGAATACTTTGGTTGTCAAAATATAAGCCCTAGATTAGGAAGCAACTCGAACCTAACCCGGTAATTTTCAAATTGCAGCGACAACAGAGATTTTCCATAAGTTATTTTGTGTTTGTTTGAATACTTTGGCTGTCAAAATATAAGAAAAGCAATAGCTGGAAGATTAAACGTTGGACAAAAGTAATTTTGTGCTTGTTGCCATAAGTTATTTTGTGCTTGTTGGAATACTTCGGCTGTCAAAATATAATCCCTAGATTAGGAAGGAACTCGAACCTAACCCAGTAATTTTCAAATTGCAAAGAAAACATAGATTTGCTAGAAGTTATTTTGTGCTTGTTTGAATACTTCGGCCGTCAAAATATAATCCCTAGATTAGGAAGCAACTCGAACGTAACCCAGTAATTTCCAAATTGTAGTGACAACTGAGAATTGCCAGAAATTATTTTGTGCTTGTTTGAATACTTCAACTGTCAAAATATAAGAAAAGCAACAGCTGGAAGATTAAACGTTGGACAAAAGTTATTTTGCGCTTGTTTATATTGGGTACCAATTTCAAATTTTAACCATGGGCGCGCTGTACCTACCAAAATATTCTTAAATAGTTACTATAAATTTTAACCATGGATGTGCTTCCTACCATAGCCTACATTTTCTCTCCGGTCCTTTTTCTTCTTCCTGCAAATCGTACCAATTTAGAGGCCAAAATCTCCACCAAATTTAGAGGCAGACCGATCAAAAAGCACGCAGAGAGAGTTTAAATCAAGGATGGACTTGGAGGCTATCTTTCTTATAGGAGCTTAAGAATATCAACAATTAATGACATCCAACATATCATCTACCATATCTATGATTAAAAAAAATGAAATGTATATTGTAAAATCATGTTAATCATCTCCATCCCATAATGTAAAGAATGTATATTGTAAAAAAAATATGTTCCATTATACCGTAAATTGTTTCCATCTGGAAACAAACCTAAATCTTATCTATATTATAATCGTTTCCATCCCAAAACAAACGGAAAAACTTTCTATATTGTAAAATCTTATATGTATTCAAATAAATTTTGTTAAAGGTAAAACCATTAATTATTAATGGTTTTACTTGTAAAATCCCTCGTTAGAAACAAATTTTTTTATAAAAAACATTACAGTGCATAATTTATTTAATAAAACCCATTACAATATTATCCAGTGTACATTACAAACCCTAAATAGTTTCGGATCCAATATATATTACAGTGTGCCATAAACCCAGGATGTCATAAGCCCTAAAACTTTGAGAGGAGATGTCTATGTATTATCAACCAAAGCATTGAATTGTTGTTGAGTGGAGAGAAAGCTAATCGCAAATCAGGAAACGATCATTCAGTCAAAATGCATGTGGGATCTCCGGTTTCCGATATGGAAAAGAAAAAGTCAGAAATCAAACAAATGAATGTTATTAAAATAAAAAATGATATTCCCTATATTTGGGATCCGAAATATCAAAAATCAGAGAAATGAATCAACATTATAAATAAAAAAACCTACATTTCTGGTTTCCGATACCCAAAATATCAGGAATCGAAAATCGGGAAGCCAGCAAATTATTTCAACAAAAACCTGAGTCTACGGTTTTCAATATCCGAAATATCCAAAATTGGGGTGGGTCGCTCCAGAATCTGTCATTTAGTATAGATAGGCCATGCTTGATTGCTCAGATCGCAAAATTACAAAAAAACATATTTTTTAGTCAAATTTTAATGGGTTTCAATGAAAAATTGATCGGAAAAGTGGGAGATTTTAGTTATACTTTATCCTATGCAACGTTGACACAAAATTAACTTAATTCACATGAGTCTTCCCACCAAAGCTATCAAATGAATTGAATTTAATATAATTTTAGAGGACCACAACACTCATGCGATCTGCTAAATGTCATCAATGTTGTTTCAAATTATTCTGATGTCGTCATGATTATTTTCCCGACTCAACCAACAAAGAGAATGATATTTCCAGGTTTAAAAATAGCCATGAAAAAGATAAGAGAAGTCTGAGTTTGAAAATAAAAGGTTACGGGAGGTGGAGTTTGAACTTCAAACTTTTAACAGGCTTCTGCATTATATTCATTGTGCATATTCACGTTTCACAATATATTAATAGTATAAAAGTCTAATCACCAAATGTTTTATGTCGTTGCTTTTACTCTCTACAGTTTTCTTGGTGCATTACCTTTGACCACATATAAAAAAAGAATGAAAGTCTAATCAGAGATTTTACACCATTGCTTGTTTTATAAACAAGAATTGGAGAAATTCACATTTCAAAACTATCCACGTCCAAATTTTATAAAATGCTCATGAATGTGCTATCTAGAAATTTCACACCATTTTGGATAATGGTGATATTGAAGTATATTATACACAAAAGCATCGGTATAAAAAAACACACTGTATGGAATACTTTACGGAATTCTCTTTTTGTTTTTTTTATTGTAATAGAAATTTGCAAATTGCCAAGATCAATAGCTATATTATCTTAGAATTTCTTAGAATATGGAGCGTTAATTGACTTGAAGTGTATTAGATTTACACTTAAGTTTGATATATTATTATATCTTTAAAAATATTATAACAAATAGTTAGGTTAGATTTATTTTACTCTTATAAGTGTTTCAAATAAGATCATTTTTTTATATTTATATCTATATTTATATTTGTAAATTTTTTATTAAAATAGTTTTATGCCAATTGATTTCGTTTTTGAAAAATATATATATATAAATATAAATTAAATTAAAATAAAACCGACAAAATAGAAATTATCTTTCATTGTGATTGTTTGACCCTCCTTAAGAGGAGGGTTTTAGATACCCAAAACTTGGAGAGGAGATGTCTATATATTATCAACCGAAGCATTGAATTGTTGTTGAGTGGAGAGCAAGCTAATCGCAAATCGGAAAACAATCATTCATTCAAAAAGCATGTGGGATCTTCAGTTTCTGATATGGAAAAGAAAAGGTCAAAAATTGGACAAATGAATGTTATTAAAATAAAAAACGATATTCCCGATATCTGGGATATGAAATATTAGAAATCGGAGAAATGAATAAACATTATAAATAAAAAATTGATGTTTCTGGTTTTCGATATCCGAAATATCGGGAAGCCAGCAAATTATTTCAACAAAAACCTGATTCTCCAGTTTCGGATATCCGATTCCCCGATCTTCTTATTTCGATTCAGGATTCAGAAATCGGAAATCAGAGATCTAATTGTTTTTATTCTGATATTGCAGGTCTAATTTTGAAATTTTTTTGAAGTTACATATACTTCAGAATTTTCTGAAGTTACTAATCTATGATCTTATATATCCAAGTCTTTAAAATAAACTTATATAAAGGACAAATAATGCATCGAGTAAATTAAAAGTGGTGGTGGTTACATTTGGTGAATTGGTGTAGTAAAATAATTTGGTTGAGTGTTAGTTGGCCATAAAATTATATTGAATTTACCAGAATGCAGAAAATCGTGGTCTCATTGAATACAATCTCATCGAATCGCATGATGAATCGCATGGGATCTCGGTTTATTGTACTTCTCAATGTATGTACAAATGATTTCTTGTTCACGGTCTCCCCTGCAGGATCGACATGAGCCTACAGGTTTCCACTCTCCAGTTTTTTATACAATAATTTTGCCAGAGAAAAGTACTTGTCAGTATTGTAACTTTGTCTTGGCAAAAGTCTATGTTCTATATATGCTTTTTTCCTGTTACATTAGTCTCCTGTTAGGAATGTTTAAAGGATTCTTGAGGGGTTGTAAATGAAACTGTTGTTCAAAAGAAAGCCCAAAATTGCTTACACAATATACATTGTGATTCTAATTGAATAACAACTTTTGAAATGTTCCCGGTGAAAAAAAAATGGAATAATTCTAACAATGACGTTGCCTCGTTATAGTATTTTCTTGTTTTGCATCTATATCATCAATATATTTCTTAGCGAGCATGTAGTGGTTTTCAGTAGTCCACTATTTTAGACTAGTGATTTTGAGCGGGAAAATAATAGTTAAAATAATAAAATAATGGTTATTAATTTTGGAGGAAGAATGAAAAAAACTACTTTTTTTGCTCATATTTTCGACATATCTCCCTGTGCTTTTACTCAAATTATGAGAGGGAGAGCTAGTTGGATGCAGAATTTAATTCCACATCCAATGATTACCCACATTGCATACTTTTGACGGATCTCTCTACCCCAAAAAAAGAAATTCCTAAAAAAATGTGATGACGACATCATCATCACGTTGTTTTAGGTATTTCTTATTTTTGGGGTAGAGAGGTCCATCAAAATCATGCAGTGTGGGTACTCGTTGGATGTGGAATTAAATTCCACATCCAACAAGCTCTCTCACCTGAAATTTGAGTAAAAACACAGGGAGATATGTCGAAAATACGAACAAAAAAAGTAGTTTTCTTTTATGACAAATATGTCAATTCAACCATTATGGTTGACTCATTTTATTGAAATTCTATTGGTTCTTGAATTCCAACTCAAAAAATTTATTGTTGGCGCGTTTTCTTATAAGGCCCATTTTAGACCCCAAATTTTCTCTAATGAATTTGTTTGATGTGAATTCTTCACCATTATCTGATCGAAAAAATCTTGATCCTCTTTTCTGTGTGGTTCTCGATCAAGGCTTTGAATTCCTTGAACTTGCTGAATACTTCATCTTTGTTATTCATAAAGTATATACATGTCTTCCTAGAAAAATTATCAATAAAAGAACATAGTATACATACCCGCTTAATGAACTGGATGACATCGGACTGCATACATCGAAGTGGATGATTTCCAAGATTCCTTTTGCCTTCTCTTGCTACGGAAATGTTTTCTTTGTGTTCTTTCCTTTTGCACATCCTTTGCAGACACCATCTTGTTTTGTCTGCATTTGTGGGAGACCTTCAACAGCTTTGCTTTCAAGTGGTAGTGCCCTGTAAAGCACATCTGCAAGCCTTCTATGCCAAAGTTCATTTGGTTCTACTGAGTCATGAACCAAAGCTTGTTCTGGTTGGCCCTTCAATTTTAATAGATCTCCTTCTTGTTCCCCAATCACTACTACATCATCCAAAGTCTTTCCCTTTGGCCACATAAGAACTTGTCCATCTACAAAAGCAACCCTCATTCCTTTTGCATCCAATGCAGATATGGAGAGGAGGTTCTTCTTTAGTCCTGGTACAAACAATACATCTTTCATATTCATAGACCTTCGAGAGTCTAGCTTATATGAGGATTCACCACTACCTTTTATTGGATATGGTAGTCATCCCCAAGTTTCACCTTGTGAGGTGACTCATGTTCAGATAGTTTCACAAAGGATTCTTTGAATCTCGTCATATGTTTGGAAGCACCACTATCTATAAGCCAATCATTGCTTCCATGTGAGATAGTTCCCGTGAGAGCGGAGATCAACACATATTCTTCATCACTTGAAGAATCATCAATTTCTTGTCTAATTCTCTTTGTGGAAGGTTCATCATCATCTGCAGCATGAGCATGATGTCTTCTCTTGTTTCCCCTTTTATTATGAGAGTTCCCTTCGTTTTTAGGATAGTATTTGGATATGTGTCCTTTCTCATCACATGTGTAACATCTAATACTAGACAGATCTCTTCTAGAGTGTGAATTCTTACCTTTGGAGTGATGATGGTCCCTTCTGGTTTTCTTGGTGTGGACTGTGAGAGCTTGATCTTCATTTCCCATATTTTCTTCTCGAGCTACTATTCGAGCTTATTCTTGTGAGCATTCTTCCCATAGTCTGCTGAACTTCACTAGATTCTTCTTGGCATAGATCCCTTGAATGAAAGAGTCCCATGCCCTAGGAAGGCCATTTAGGGTGGTCATCACAATTTCTGCATTCTCTACATCTTCATCTACCGCTTCCAACTGTTCCTTGATCTGAGAGACCCTTATAAAGTAAGACTAGATGGTCTCTGCATTCTAGATCTTTACATTCTTCAGTTGGTTTCTTAGAGTCATCTTCCGATTTATGTTCTTTCCTTCAAACAGTTTGGTCAGTGAATCAAACATAGCTTTAGGTGTCTTTAGGGAGGACACCTATGGTATGAGATGATCCTTGATTGAATTAGCAATAATTCTTTTAGCCATGACCAATTTATTCTTGTGTAAGGCTTTAGCCTCATCTCCCTCTGGAACTGGAATCTCCTCATTGATGTAGGAGTCCAACTCATTTTCTTCCAGAACCAGGGAGATCCTATACTTCCAGGCTCAGAAGTTATCAGCTCCCTCAATATTTTCATCAAGCTTAGTATGATGAGACATATTAACTGAGAACCTCAAATGGAAGTACAAAATATTTAGACATTACTAGGTTATGCTGTCGGATTTGGATCTGGAGTTGAATTTATGCAGAGCTGGTTCAGGAGTAGATTAGGGTTTGACTTTCCTAGAGTTCTGTCCAACCAAAATATTTGATCTTGATCTCTAAACTTTGATTTTGAGGAGGAGATCAATCTAGGCCTCGGCTCACTCAAAAATTCCACTTCTGTGGAAATCCCTAATTTCCAGCAGTAGTGTCGAGTCAAAAACTGAAAAATGCTCAGAATCTGATTCTGCTTCAACAGAAAGATGCACCCTAGAGAGGAGAGTGAGCCAAACCTTATTTTGCTGAAAATCTGTGGAGAGAGATCTAAAAAGTAGGAATCCCTAGTTTCCACAGCTGCACAATGTCTTCTTCTCATGTTAGCTCTAATACCATGTTAGATTTTTATCATTTAAGTTAGAATTATCTTAGGATCTTTAATTGAGAGAATAACAAGCAAAGCAATCAAACATAAGAGACAATGAACACAAATTTTTTCCTCGGGGAAACCATAAAGAAGAAAACCCCGTAAATTCCTCAAAGATAGAATCAGCACCAAAAGCAAAACCCCAAAATAGTAAGATGATCTCCCGACAGTAGTAGTCTCTCTCTCTCTCTTGCCCCAGCAACTTCTTCTCTCTCAGTATGTGCTACAACTGAGTGTGAGTGAATGTGTGTTAAATAGAGAGGCTCACTCTCTATTTATACTATTTCCTGAATTTACAATAACTCACTAGGGCCGACTTCTCTAGGAGAGTCTAATAACCCTAGGGCCCCGCAACTGCGGGGACTTTAACCCTTGATCTATAGGAGGGTTACCAACAATGACTTGACATGACTTGTTTTACATTATTGAATCTCCCGATAGGCACACCGGGGCATGACATGACTCAAATACATTACAGACACTTCCCGGAATAAAAATTGGGGTATAAGACATAAGATATACAGGTGAATACATTCTAAAGTTACAAATACATCAACACGATGGAAGGACTGCAAATCAGAGACTTGAAAACTCAAAATATGGGTATGGGAGCTAAATTTCTTTGGAATATAGTCGACTCCAAGCCATCCTAGTGTAGTCAAGTTATTAAGAGAAAATACTTCTCAGGCTCAAGGCTTTGATGCCTTGATAATGAACAGGAAAACAACCATGTCTCCCCTATCTTTTCCCTCTGTAGGAAGTCACTAGCTAAATTCAAGGAAGAGCTTAATTGGATCCCTGGTAATGGTAAGTTGATCAACATTTGGCAGGATTCTATTCTTGGGAACTCTCCTCCAGTTCTCCCAAGACTAAAACTCTGGTTGGACTCGTAGGGAGTTAAAATGATTTGGGATGTCTCTGCATGGGAGATAGAACCACCAAATAGATGGGAAAACTGGTGACTTTCTGAATGCCCTGCAGATCTCTAAGATGATAAAATTTAGTTGCTTCAGTATTTACCAGGGTCAACACTGATAGCCAGAAGTAGAAAGGACCGCCGTGGATGGGGAAGCACCTCTGGTAGGTATACCATGACCGAAGGTTATAATCATTTTGCTGCTGTCCTGAACGTTCCAAAAGATCCTGCGATTTGGAAAAATATCTGGGAGTGTAAAACGTTACCCAAACTGGATCTATTTTCTTTGACTTTGATGAACGGTAAAATCCTCACCGGTGACAACCTAATGAAGAGAGGATTTGTGGGTCCTTTTAGATGCTCTCTGTGTCCAGCAGCCAATGAAAATATTCACCACATTTTTTTGTACTACCCCTATGCCATCTCTGTTTGGAATGAAATAATGAAGCCTTGGGAGATCGAGATACATATGTCGAGCAATATTCAACTATGTTTCCTTAATTGGGAAAAAATATATAAAGGAGAACTGGATCAGAAAAGAGGGCTCAGATTTTGCTGGATGAAGATCCCAAAAGTCATCTGCTAGTGCATTTGGATTGAGCGTAATCAAAGAATATTCCAAGATATAGCTCAACCAGCATGGAAAATAGCAATCAAGGTAAATATTCTAATGGGTGAGATTGTAAATGTTCTAAAGATTCCTAACAACAAAGCTAAGTTGATAGATAAAGAAAGTAATTGGATGCAAAGATTCAACCTCTCTGCTGAAATTTCCTTGGCCTCAAAACAGTTGGAGAATTGGGAAATTAGGATTGACAAATCCTAGTTTGAGAATTGGCTGAAAGAAATGAAGATTTTCAAACTGTTTTTCGATGGAGTTTCCAAGGGAAATCGAGGAAGAGCGAGAGGTGGAGGGGTCGTTATGTACTTGGAAGGAAAAATTGATTTAGAATACTATTGGAATATAGGGAAGTATTCCAATAATATGGCTGAAACATATGGGCTTTGGAAAGGTCTCAAGCAACTGAAGGACAAAGGAGTGGGTGAAGTCATGGTCCTTGGATATTCCTGGATAATAATTCAAGCAATGAATGGGGAAAGCTATTTTAGGAATTTAAGATTAGTTAGACTGATTAATAGAATCAAATCCTTATCTAAGTCTTTTAGGCAAACTAAAGTTTTTCATATCCTTCTTGAGCTAAATGCTATGGCAGATCATGCTGCTAATAAATCCATGACTGTGGGTAGAAATGTTTTGTATGTTAATCAGTTCTTAAGTACTAATATACCTCCTTAGCATGAGTTTGGGTTAACTAGAGTGACTCTCAAATTTGGTGTTAGTAGTCTAAGTACTAGTTTTTCAAACCAGTTTGTAATTTTCAGCAGCTTCATTATTGAGCTCTAATTTATAAACATACCCATTTTTGTCAAAAAAAAAACTTATTATATTCAAATTATAAAAATAGAAATAAAAAAATATGCATATCTAGGTAACATACATATATTTAAGACATGAAAAATAAAGTATTACATATTAATTTTGATAAATTGTATTTCATTAAAAACAATATTTTTGTTTCTTCAAATATAATTTGTTATAAATTTATTTGAAGATGATAAATTTTGAAAAAAAAATAATTAAATTATAAATAAATGATAAAAAATACATATTTGTAATATACATCATTTATTGAAATAAAATATTACATGCTATATTATTTATTAAAATAAAATGAATATATAAAAATATAAAACATTGTGAAAAATAAAATATTATAATATAGTGAATTTAATTTTTCATTTCTTTAAAATAATATTAATAAATAAAAATAAAATTAGAAGTTAACTATATTCAAACTGTAAAAATACTGAAATGGAAATAAAATTTGTAACATACAATTTGTAATATAAATTTATTGAAATAAAATATGACATGAAAATTTAAATATTTCATCTTATAGTATATTGAATTTAAATATTTTTTGTTATTTTAAAATAAAACATTATAAATAATTGAATCATAAAAAATAAAAATAAACAATAATTATATTCAAACTATAAAAATTAAAATATACATAAATTTTTAACATACATAAATCGTATTCAATTAGAAATATTAACATTGTTTTTCAAATATAAGCTATTATTTTAAATAAATTCTTATAATCTAAAAACCAATATCAAATACAAAGTTTCACATAAATATATATGTCGTGTACAATTATTGTACAAGGCATAACACATCACGACATAACATAACACTACATAATGAAATACAACACAACATAACCAGAACACAACTAAATTTTATAAAAAAAATTATATTTATTAAATTATCAGTTTTGTATTTTTATATTATATGGAATTTTAAAATGTGATATTTATAATAGAAATGATTCTATATAAAATATATAAAATAATTTAATATTAGAATGCTGTGAAAAAATGAAAAGTTTATAAAAATAAGTGAAATATTGAAATGCTGTAAAAGAATGTACATAAGAAAAATGTTGCAATTGTAATGTTTATCATATAAAAAATATTGCAAACTATGAAATTACATTAATGTTTATAATTATTATTTTGTATTTGAAGAAATAAAGAAACCACAAATTATTAAAAAAATGTTGCAAATGTAATGTATGTAATGTTGTGGAAAAATGTGTATAAAAAAGATGAAAATGAAAAGTTTATGAAATAAATGAAATATTACAATGTTATAAGAAAAATGTATAAAAAAACAAAAAAAACAAAAAAAAACAAAAAAGCAGAATTAGATTCCAACTATAAAAACAAAAATAATAATAATAATAATTCTTTGCGACATACATTTACTGAAATAAAATATATCATAAAGTATTTAGTAAATCAATTATATTATAATGAAACTATTCAATTGTGTCAATTATTTGGTAAATATTATAATGAAACTATTCAAGTGTGTCAAATTTGACTCTAGTTAGTTTTAAAAAATTTAAAGTTTTTTTAATCTAAAATTTATTTAAATTATAAAAATATAAATAAAAAAATACATATTTGTAAATGTACTCAATTTAAATTTTGTTATTTTTATAAATATAAATTCAAATAAAAAAAGTTATTTATATTTAAATTGTAAAAAATATAAAACATATGTAAATTTGTAACATGCATCATTCACTCAAATAAGATATAACATTGTGGAAAAAAAATAATCTTATACTAGCATTTGGATTGAGAGGTTGAAAGGAATGCCGAGAGGGTAAAATATTGAGCCTTTCCACAACTGAATGACTTATATTGGGAGATTAGAAATTACGTGAAAATCCATGTAACGCTTACCTTTATTCTTGGTTTCCTGATTTCCAACTTTCGACCTCCTTACTTCCGCCTTTCAGATTCGAGAATTGGAAATCCAACTTTCCCTAGAGTTTTCAGCTATATTTCCGCTTTCCGACATCCAACTTCCCGACATCCACTTTTCGGATTCGGGAATCAAAAATTCAACTTTCTTTAGAAATTTCAGCTATCTTTCTACTTTCCTACTTCCAAATTCTTGACTTCTACTTTACATTTTTGAGAATCGGAAGTCCAACTTTCCTTAGAACTTTCAGCTATCTTTCCGTTGTTTGAATTTTGACTTCCCGACTTCCGCTTTCTGATTTCGGGAATTGAAAATCCAATTTTCCTTAGAACTTTCAACTATCTTTCTGCTTTTTGACTTCTAGACTTACGCCTTCCGTCTTCGGATATCAGAAATCTTAAATTTCTCTTTAGCTTTTCCTTGTGTTGCCGTTCTCCACTTTCTGTCTTCCGGGCTTTGCTTCTCCCACACCGTCGATATACTTTGGAGTGGATCTTAGCCATTGATCTGGTTTTCCTCTCTTCCCCTAAAACACACTATAAAGTCTCCCTGTATTCTGCTAAAAACACACTGAATGTTACAGGTACTATAAAATCTTCCCCTCTTCCACTGACTAATATCTTGGTTACTGCATATTGAATGTCACAGTTATCATAGTAGACTACCCTACTAGAGCGCTGGAGATCCTGGGAGTAAACCAAGAAGAAAAGATGACAGCCACATGGAAAAATGCAAGTCTCCATGTGTTCTTGCTTTTATTAGATGAAAAAATCGTTGGATGATATCACACTGGATTTTGTTTTCTCATTTCTTATGTTGGCATTATTGAGGTTGGAAGATTAAATGTTTGAAAGTACCTTTTATGGATCCAACCATTGAATTAAAATCTCAATTAATGTTTTCTCAAAACTATGCCATAATAACAATTATATTGCATACAAGCTATCATTTCCAATTTCTTCTGTGTATTTTAATGGTATTTCCACACAGTTTTATCTGCGCTGAAATTACCATTTAAATTAAATGTTTTCTAATAAATTCTTTGATGCAAGCAAGAAGGCAAAAGTATTCTGGATTGAAATATTTTCAAATATGGATTTTCTAGTATCACAGTGAGTCATATTTATTTAATTTTTACCATAAATAAAACTTCATTTCAAATGAGTTTTTGTTCCTCATTCCAGTTCCATGTATAAATCTTGCAGCATTGCTTCAACATATTTATCTTAACATGCTTAAGATAAAATAGTGTTTTTTTAATGTATATTTATTAAATTTCTGGTATTCACTTTACGTTTCTGGAATCCCAATCTCCATGTAAGAGGTAGGTCTCTTGTCCTTTATGCTAATTGAAAGGAAATTTGGTGCATAGTGAATATGTGTTTTAGGTGTTATCAATTAAAATTGGCAATACATGCATGTCTCTACAATTTAGTGGAAACAAATGGCGGCAACTCGACTTGTCGATCCCTAATGGCATTGGTTAGATTGTTACATTTCGATTGTGAAGTCAAGGCCAAAATTGAGTGTCTGGAAAACTTTCTCCATATTTGGATGCTTTAAGAGAAATTTATGCATTATAGGTGTCTAACACATTTTTGGTTTGGCCCATGAAGTTAATCGTGTGATACATAAAACATATAAAGGAAATAAAATTATATGCTTTCTAAAATAAAATTATCGAATGTAGATTCAAATGCAAAGAATTTTTGTGTATGTTCGGTTGATAAAGTCATTGATTGTAATGACATTGTTGAATGTCTTTTGTTTTGTAGATACTAAAACGTGCTCGGGATCTTGGATAATTTTTACTTATTGGTATCCATATAGATCAAACTGTCAGGTAACATTCACATGAGATATTTATATATGCTTATTGTGCATATAAATTATAATAAGCATTAATGTCATTAACTTCTCACTAGTTTAATTTGTTTTCAATCTTTAAAACATGTGTACAAGGAAAATAGTTAATTAACAATTTAACACAACGAGGTTAGATACTGATAGTATCATGTATTATGCATTCCTTGAATATGCAGACAAATTGCAATAATGAAAGACAATGTATATTTAACATTTTTCTATCATTGAATCTTGTGTATTCTTTAAGGACTAACTGCTTTTTGAATCTGAAAATTGATTCATAATACATTTGTATGAAATTCAGTTATCTATAGATAAAGTAGATAGATCTCATATTGGAGTTTGTAACGTTCCTTATAGAAATAGACACATTATGAGGTTTTGTTGTACTAATGTTTGAAATGTAGATTCTTTGTCTCTTTTTTTTCTATGTATCTAAATTCTAGATCTTTCGCATAAATTTTCTACATTGTTGTAGTTTGAGACTTTTTATGTTAGAAGTTGATTACTTAGTGATTTCAAAATTTGCCAAGTTAATTTGTTTTAAAATGGTGCATGTAAGTAAATTTTAATGCAACTGTTGAGATGAACTTAATAGTGGGTTAAGGTACGTGTAATCATATAGTGCTCCTTGATTTATTAACCTTACCATATGTGTTATTGCAGTGACCACAGAGGACTTCATCATCCTATAATGAATCTCCATGAAAACAACCTTAGTGTATTAGCTTGTTGATATGTGGATGAGGTTATAATTGGTGATCTACGGGAGGTCACAAAAGATATGGTTTGTTCTTTTGTCTATTCTCTTTATAACATCTTTTATATGATTTTGTATTTTTTTGGTTGTAATTTCCTTGTTATCATTTTTAGAATTGATACAAGTTTATTGATTCTTTATTCCTTTTCTATTGAGGTTAGAGGTTATTGATCATAAGAACTCATGATGGTACCATGATTTCATTATTTGTGTCTCCTTAAACTTGACTAGCTGCTGGATAAATGCCTTTGGTTATACTTTGGTCAAATAAGCTTTTATGTGGTCTCTAGCATGTCAATTTGGTCACCTTGGTCTTCAAAATATATAATTCACTTTTTCTTTTACAAGTAGATGCATGTTTTGGTTGGTCGATTTCCTATTTTTATTACTTCGTTTCCAGTGGTTTATGTTCTCCTACTAATGTTTAGGCATTCACCTCTAACTTGAAAAATAAAGTTGTTAGCCAAATGTTGAGGAAAGGTTGAAACTGACTTTACTCAGGTAGTGAAATATATATGTGAGGAGTATGATGATAAATGTACAAAGAAAGAGGAATTTATCCCAGAGATCGATGATGGGAGATCTAGATTGTATATTAATGAAAGCTCAAAGGATTCTTGTGAGAAAGTATAGCTTACAAAAAATGATAAAATCCAAGAAGCCACTAATGAGTCAGAGAAAATGTTGAAAATACAAAAAGATGCATCTATTCAAATGAATTATGAGACTTTCGTTAAGAAACATGATATTAAGAGGGAAGTACAGAGGTAGGAAAACTAGAAAAAAACACATGGGGCAGCCGAGAATAATAAAAATCATGCCCACTCCTTGATATCATCTGATAAGAAAGATAGAAACATAAACTTAACTTTGAACATTTGCATTTAGTAAAAAAGGCAAGAATTGAAGCTGAATATGAAACAAAGAAAATTGTATAAGTCTTGAATAAAGAAGGCATGGTAAGTTCCATTGATGGAGAAAATATGGCAGTAGATAATGTTTTTTGTGTTAAATGAATTCCATTTCAGAAGTAATAATGTCTTTAGTTCAAACAGTCTTGAACTGGAGGATATTTGTCACATGGGCAGATGTCTTCAATTTTCATGGAAAGGCCTATGTCTTTGCCACCAAAAACTAATAATTATCATTTGAGAAGTATACTACTGAGTGATTAAGCTTCCCTGCCTCCCTCTAAATGATGTCAAGATGGGTGACTAATACTATTGTTTCCCATGATCACACAGCCCTACAAGCAATTTAAATTTATAACATTTATAGTTTCAATTGTTATCTTTAATTCTTTCAAAACTCAATAACAAATTTGAATCCCTTTATCCATATCAAAGAGAAGAAAATAATCTCTCAGACAAAACTAAGAAATAAATTCACAAAACATAATAATTTCTCACATTAAATAAAGTTGAAGCTGTATGCTCATCAACTTATATAAATATTTCCTGCCACCATCAAAAGTTGATATAAATATCCAAAGAGGAAATTAATGGTAACAAAATGGATCATAATAAACATTTGGCCCCTTTATCCATCTTGCCTCACAACATGCATTGCATCCAACACCATTCTTATATATTTGGAGGTGGCAGCTTCCACAATGCCACCAAAAAGCATTTTGGCAAATGGATTGAATCCACACATGCCCAAACAACAAACATAGTTGCATTAGAGAATTGAGGAAATTACAGAAGTCTCAACCTTATGTGGTATTTCAAAAGATGTGCAAAATAAACTTGATCAAAGCTCATTAAAATAAACGGGATAATATCAGATCGGATTTTCCTAGACTACTTTCACATTATGCCATGCTATTGTTCAGTATTTTTTTTCTCTTCGTTCATAAGTTTGATCGAAAACTCTTAATTCAATTCGGGAGGCTCTAACCCAATAATTTTAATATTTATGTTATAGGTTTTATTGGGTTTTGGTTTTAATATATTCAAAGAGGTTACTGAACTTGTGAGGATTATATATACTCTTTAATCAAGGTTTCTTGCTAGCTATGTTAAACTGAGAATAATTAGTTTGTGTGGGTTGAGTGTCTTCTATATTTAAATGTGACACTGTAGAGAGCACATTTATGCTTCTTGATTCCATTTTGTGTCAAATAAAAAGGTCAATAATATTTCAGGAGCATGCCATGGTTTTAAATTATTCCACAACTTGGACCCGGTCTTAATGAAATTACTGAAATTGAAACATTCACACCTCTACATGACTGTTAAAGTGAATCTTTACAAGAGTGATCAATGCACGACATCATGAAAATTGTCAATTTGCTACCGATTAGTGAATTTTATTTTCATCGTCTCCACCCATGTGGATGAATGGCTAACACTAAAATGGAAAGTCTGATATATAGCCACGTGTGTCGTTATTCATGTATGTTTCCATTATTCTGTATCACAACATTTAAATGTCTCGGCTTATTGTCATATCTCACCATTTAACATTTATATATATATAAATAATCAACCAACATAAATATATATCTATTTTAAAGAAAATATAAAATATATTGGAAATGCTTATTATTTATTTATAAGATAAATTATTTGTACAATTTCCAGAAATCAATGTTATTTCCATGCTATGAGCTTGCAACAATATGAATTCAATATATATTAGGCTTAAATAATCATATGCAGGTTCCAGTTATAGTGACACTTTAATTATATGATTGCAAAATTGATTTGTATATGATTTTCATCTCAGTATACTTTATATACTCAATAAATAATTTTTAAAACTAACAGCTAGGCAATTGATGTTGCAGAAGAGGGTTTCCAGTTTTTTCAAGTCATCAGAAATCCATTCTTGACTGTGGAACATGGAAATCGGAAGTTACAAGTTCGTAATAATAATGTTTAAAACATTATTAGTAGAAAGATTTATTTATTTATTCCCGAAAGGCTAATAATCTATTCCCTATTCCCGCTTCCGCTAATAATAGGCTAATAATGTTTAGATTTAAACTTCTTAATAATAGGCTAATAGTGTTTAAATTTATTTAATTTGGATGGTAGGAAAGATTTAAATTTATTTATATTTGAGGTCTAATTTTTATTAAATTTAATAAAAAAATTCAGATTTCAAATAATGATATTTAAACTTACTTCATCTAAATTTTATTAAAATGCTAAATAACATTTGGCAGTCTCTGGGGCTAGGCATCTATGATTCAATATCAGTTCAATTTGGAAGTTTGGAATGTGTTGGTTTTACATTAACCAACTGAAAAACTCATGCAAGCTGCTGAAATATTTATTTCTACTAATGTCAATGATTGAGACCTTAATGGGAAGCAACTCGAACGTAACCCAGTAATTTCCAAATGGCAGCGACAATAGAGATTTGCCAGAAGTTATTTTGTGCTTGTTTGAATACTTCAGCTGTCAAAATATAAGAAAATCAACAGCTGGAAGATTAAACATTGGACATAAGTAATTTTGTGCTTGTTTGAATACTTTGGTTGTCAAGATATAAGCCCTAGATTAGGAAGTAACTCGAACCTAACCTAGTAATTTCCAAATTGCAGCGACAACAGAGATTTGCCAAAAGTTATTTTGTGCTTGTTTGAATACTTAAGTTGTCAAAATATAAGAAAAGCAATAGCTAAAAGCTTAAACGTTGGACATAAGTAATTTTGTGCTTGTTTCCAGAAGTTATTTTGTGCTTGTTTGAATACTTCGGCTGTCAAAATATAAGCCCTAGATTAGGAAGCAAATCGGACCTAACCCGGTAATTTTCAAATTGCAGCGACAACAGAGATTTGCCATAAGTTATTTTGTGTTTGTTTGAATACTTCGGCTGTCAAAACATAAGAAAAGCAACAGCTGGAAGATTAAACGTTGGACATAAGTAATTTTTTGCTTGTTGCCATAAGTTATTTTGTGCTTGTTTGAATACTTCGGCTGTCAAAATATAATCCCTAGATTAGGAAGCAACTCTCACCTAACCCAGTAATTTCCAAATTGCAAAGACAACAGAGATTTGGTAGAAGTTATTTTGTGCTTGTTTGAATACTTCGGCTGTCAAAATATAAGAAAAGCAACAGCTGGAAGATTAAACGTTGGACAAAAGTAATTTTGTGCTTGTTTCTAGAAGTTATTTTGTGCTTGTTTGAATACTTCGGCTGTCAAAATATAATCCCTATACTAGGAAGCAACTCGAACGTAACCTAGTAATTTCCAAATTGTAGCGACAACAGAGAATTGCCAGAAATTATTTTTTGCTTGTTTGAATACTTCGACTGTCAAAATATAAGAAAAGCAACAACTGGAAGATTAAACATTGGACAAAATTTATTTTTTTCTTGTTTAAATTAGGTACCAATGTCAAATTTTAACCATGGGCATGTTGTACCTACCAAAATATTCTTAAATAGTTACTATAAATTTTAACCATGGGCGTGCTTCCTGCCATAGCCTACATTTTCTCTTCGGTCCTTTTTCTTCTTCCTTCAAATCATACCAATTTAGAGGCCAAAATCTATACGAAATTTAGAGGAAGATCGATAAAAAAGCACGCAGAGCGAGTTTAAAATAAGGATGGACTTGGAGGCCATCTTTCTTGTAGGAGCTTAAGGATATAAACAATTAATGACATCCAACATATCATCTACCATATCAATGATTAAAAAAAATGAAATGTATATTGTAAAATCATGTTAATCGTTTCCATCCCATAATGTAAAGAATGTATATTGTAAAAAAAAGATGTTCCACTATATCGTAAATTGTTTCCATTCGGAAACAAACCTAAACCTTATCTATATTGTAATCATTTCCATCACAAAACGAACGAAAAAACTTTCGATATTGTAAAATCTTATCTGTGTTAAAATAAATTTTGTTAAAGGTAAAACCATTAATTATTAATGGTTTTACTTGTAAAATCCCCCGTTAGAAACAATTTGTTTTTATAAATAAAATTACAGTGCATAATTTATTTAATAAAACCCATTACATTATTATCCAGTGTACATTACAAACCCTAAATCGTTTTGGATCCAATATAGATTACAGTATACCATAAATCCAAGATGTCATAAGCCCTAAAACTTTGAGAGGAGATGTCTATGTATTATCATTCGAAGCATTGAATTTTTGTTAAGTGGAGAGCAAGCTAATCGCAAATCGGGAAACAATCATTCAGTCAAAAAGCATGTGGGGTCTCCGGTTTCCAATATGGAAAAGAAAAAGTCAGAAATCAAACAAATGAATGCTATTAAAATAAAAAATGATATTCCCGATATCCAGGATCCGAAATATCGAAAATCGAAGAAATGAATCAACATTATAAATAAATAAAACCTATGTTTTCGGTTTCGGATACCCAAAATATCGGGAAGCCAGCAAGTTATTTCAACAAAAACCCGAGTCTTCAGTTTTCGATATCCGAAATATCGGAAATCGCGGTGGGTGGCTCCAGAATTTGTCATTTAGTATAGATAGGCCATGCTTGATTGCTCAGATTGCAAAATTGTAAAAAAAATGATTTATTAGTCAAATTAAATAATGGGTTTCAATGAAAAATTGATCGAAAAAGTGGGACATTTTAGTTATACTTTATCCTATGCGATTTTGACACAAAATTAACTTAATTCACACGAGACTTCCCACCAAAGCTATCAAATGAATTGAATTTAATATAATTTTAGAGGACCACAACACTCATGTGATCTACTAAATGTCATCAATGTTGTTTCAAATTATTCTGATGCTGTCATGATTATTTCCCGACTCAACTAACGAAGAGAATGATCTTTCCAGGTTTAAAAATAGCCATGAAAAAGATAAGAGAAGTTTGAGTTTGAAAATAAAAGGTTACAAGAGGTGGAGTTTGACCTTCAAACTTTTAACAGGGTTCTGCGTTATATTGATTGTGTATATTCACCTTTCACAATATATTAATAATATGAAAGTCTAATCACCGAATGTTTTATGGCGTTGCTTGTACTCTCTACAGTTTTCTTGGTGCATTACCTTTGACCACATATAAAAAAAGAATGAAAGTCTAATCAGAGATTTTACACCATTGCTTGTTTTATAAACAAGAATTGGAGAAATTCACATTTCAAAACTATCCACGTCTATATTTTATAAAATGTTCATGAATGTGCTATCTAGAAATTTCACACCATTTTGGATAATGGTGATATTGAATTATATTATACATAAAAGCATCAGTAGAAAAAAACACATTGTATGGAATACTTGTAATGTCCCTAGTTTTGACCCCGTCTGCATGATGTATATAATGTAATTAATCATGGTGAGGAGCTAAAAGCAAAATCCCCACCATCGATTTGGTTGTGTGTGTATCTCGGCAATGGGGATAGTTGCTGATGGTTTATTGTGCCATTTAGCACATTATAATTCGGCATCATGTAAACATGCACATCAATTAAACTAAAACCACAACCAGCTACGGCAGTGCAACATTGAATGAAAAGGGCGTGATTCCAAAGGATAAGGGGTGGGGGATTGTCAAACCTTAGTCTATGGGGGGGAAAACCCATGTTTCATCACCTTTTGTCTCATCCAACCTTGTCAACCTCTTTAATGCTTCAGCTGGTGGTTGAGGAATGAGGGCTGAGTGGTTGAGGGCATTTATTGCTAGAGGAAACATGGGAAAAGGGGGCAAGCAATTCCTCCATCTTCCCCCACGACTCCATTCTCGTCTGTCTGTTCATCCTCCTCACGAGGAGCATAGGTTTGTTCATCTCCTCACGCAGAGGTCTGTTCGTTCTCCCAATGACCTATTGATTCGTGCTCAGAGGTGAGGCTATTTCCCCTCACGCGCAGGCTGGAATCCTCACGCGGAAATCGGGTATGTTTTTCCCGTGTATTTTGCTGTTGGGTGCAAGATTTCCTCACGCACAGACCGTTGAGGTCGATTTTCCATGAGAGAGCCGTGCTCACTATTTTCGTTTTGCGGCGGTTGTCTCCCCATGTGTTTTGTTGGTTGTGGGTTCCAATTTCGTTTTGGACCACTGGGGATTGCCAATTCGTTGGATGTGTTCTCTTCTATCCACACTGGGAGTTGTTCTCTCCTCTGTTTGTGGACTGTGTGATATTGCCCAACCGTTCCATTGAGGAATTGTGAGTGCTGTTGGCTGAATTTCTCTGTTTTGGGACTGTGGTTTGTTGTTATCCTTCATTGTGTGTTTGTGGCTGCTGAGGTACCCTGGTTGGGGTTGCGGCTGAGTTGTTTTGGCCACGTTAGGGCCAAAACCAACACTGAGTTGCCTTGTAGGCTGGAGCTGTGTCTCACCTTTTGTTTGGGACTGTCACCTGTCGTTTTGATTCTTCACAAGGCTATGAAGGGATTGTTTTGCTGCTAGTATGCAGTGGATAGTCTTTGGACTGTGATGGCTTGTCTTGTCTATTGAAAGCCTGTGAAACCCAGCTATGTTGGTTTGTTGTTTGTGTCCCCTTGGCTATGTGTAAGCCTACATTGTCCCCTTAGTCCTTGAGGAATCATGCCTAGCTCGGGGGTGGCAGTGTTGCTGAGAGATTAATGAGCACGCTGGCCTATGGTTGGGTGGAACGTTGCAGCGACGTAGCTGGTTGCGGGTGAATTCTTCATCCACAGATAAGTGCTGCTCTCTATCTCTGCAATTATATTGATGTGTAATGAATTATGATGTTCATGCTGGAAATGTATGTGTGTGCTTCCGCTGATTGTTGATTCATTCTGCATCTGTGTATGCTTTTAAGATTTAATTCCAGCATTGATTTCTTTGATTATGCTCATGGGGCGGTTTGCCCGGTCGTGTTTGATGTTCGTTGCGTCCTCTTCGCTGGTCAGAGGGATGGGGACGTGACAATACTTTACGGAATTCTCTTTTTGGTTTTTTTTATTGTAATAGAAATTTGCAAATTGCTTAGATCAATAGCTATATTATTTTAGAATTTCTCAGAATATGGATGCGTTAATTGACTTGAAGTATATTAGATTTACACTTAAGTTTGATATATTATTATATCTTTAAAAATATTATAATAAATAGTTATGTTAGATTTATTTTACTCTTATAAGCGTTTCAAATAAGATCATTTTTTTTTATATTTATATTTGTAAATTTTTTATTAAATTAGTTTTATGCCAATTGAATTCGTTTTAGAAAAAATATATATATAAATATAAATTAAATTAAAATAAAACCGACAAAATAGAAATTATCTTTCATTGTGACTGTTTGGCCCTCCTTAAGAGGAGGGTTTTAGATACCCAAAACTTGGAGAGGAGATGTCTATATGTATTATCAACTGAAGCATTGAATTGTTGTTGAGTGGAGAGCAAGCTAATCGTAAATCGGGAAACAATCATTCAGTAAAAAAGCATCTGGGAAGAAAAGGTCAAAAATCAGACAAATGAATGTTATTAAAATAAAAAACAATATTCCTGATATCCAGGATCCAAAATATTAGAAATCAGAGAAATGAATCAACATTATAAATAAAAAACCGATGTTTCTTGTTTTCGATATCCAAAATATTGGGAATCGGAAATCGAGAAGGCAACAAATTATTTCAACAAAAACTTGTTTCTCTGGTTTCGGATATCCGATTCCCCGATATTCTGATTTCGATTCAGGATTCAGAAATTGAAAATCAGAGATCTAATTGTTTTTATTCTAATATTGCAGGTCTAATTTTGAATTTTTTTTGAAGTTACAGATACTTCTGAATTTTCATCTATGATCTCATATATCCAAGTCTTTAAAATAAACTTATATAAAGGACAAATAATGCATTGAGTAAATTAAAAGTGGTGGTGGTTACATTTGGTGAATTGGTGTAGTAAAATAATTTGGTTGAGTGTTAGTTGGCCATAAAATTATATTGAATTTAAGAGCATGCAGAAAATCATGGTCTCATTGAATACAATATCATCAAATCGCATGGGATCTCGGTTTGTTGTACTTCTCAATGTATGTACAAACGCTTTCTTGTTCACGGTCACAAATGCTTTCTTGTTCACAGTCTCCCCTGCAGGATCGACACGAGCCTACAGGTTTCCACTCTCCAGTTTTCTATACAATAATTTTGCCAAAGAAAAGTACTCGTCAATTTTGTAACTTTGTGTTGGCAAAAGTATATGTTCTATATATATGCTTTTTTCCTGTTACATTAGTCTCCTGTTAGGAATGTTTAAAGGATTCTTGAGGGGTTGTAAATGAAACTCTTGTTCAAAAGAAAGCCCAAAATTGCTTACACGATATATGTTGTGATTCTAATTGAATAACAACTTTTGAAATGTTCCCGGTGAAAAAAAAATGGAATAGTTCTAATAATGGCGTTGCCTCGTTATAGTATTTTCTTGTTTTGCATCTATATCATCAATATATTTCTCAGCGAGCATGTAGTGGTTGTCAGTAGTCCACTGTTTTAGACTAGTGATTTTGAGCGGGAAAATACATTTGTTTATTCTTTCATAAGTTATTTTCTAATGTAGATTTAATAACCTTTTGATAATTGATATTAAATATAGATGTTGACTGAAATAACAAAATTATATAGTTTACAACAATCTTTCCATTCTCTGAAGCACATTTAAAGTGTAATTGTCAAATCTTGGATTTATTTGAAACCTTCTCACAAAGGAAAATGCATTTTTTTTATTTACGATGACATTTAGCGTTATAAAATCATTTTTAATAATTTATCATGGTTAAATAAGTCATTATAATTATAATTATTTTCATATTAATTTCATTCAAGAATGGAGCATTGTATTTTAAAAAATCTATTTTGATATTTAAAGTTACCGCACCTCTAAATAATGCAGAATGGTCCTCTAACACACCCTACAGATCAAGAACATAGAATTGGTCTCTCACCTAGGACCTGCAGTTGAGAGCTGTTTGTGAAAGTGGCAATTACTTAAATAATAATTGGATTAATAAATTGCTTGGTATCCTACTGATTCCAGCCTGGCTACTACTAAAGTTCAACATCAACAAGGGGAACTTATAAAACAAGTTTGAGTTTATTGAATATCAACCTCCCTCGTCTACAATTATTAAATTAGGACCTCTTATGCAGCAAGCAATTACTTGATATATGCAGATAAACTTATGAAACAATTCTAGATATGCAGAGTTGCCTGCGGTATATTTTGATTCTTTTTCTTCCAACTCTGAGTTAGCAAAGCTCAGGGTTCAAATTTCAAACGTAGTTCCGTGCCTACAGGATGTTCTCACCATGGGGTCAGAGCTCTGCACTGACCAATTTAGAATTTTACAGCAATTCATATGTCAACATTTAAGCAACATAGATCAATCCTCAAACAAAAGAGAGAACCGTGGTGGGAAAAGAATTTGGGAACCAAGCTTGGGAGCTCAAGCGTGGTGGGAAAATAATTTGGGAAACAGGCTTAGGAGCTCTGCACGCCACTTGACTATGTCAGCATCTAAGAAAACACATATCAATCCTTAATCAAAAGAGAAACCCAAGGTCAAGCGTGGTGGGAGAGACCGCAGGTCGGGATGCTAAATGGGGCAAACCCTCCCCATCATTATTTTTTTAAAATCTGTATTTACCATCCTTTCATACGATATTGGTATTCAAATTTTGATCAGAATTGAATTACTATCATTACTTGTTGGTAATTTGCACCTGAAAAGAACAATCCATCGTTCAACCCTTTATGCAAGAACAAACAAGAACTCATACGCCAATTAACAAACCCAGAGCTAAAAGCATACCAAAAATCACTTGTACAATATATATAAATATAAATTAAATTAAAATAAAACCGACAAAATAGAAATGATCTTTCGTTGTGATTGTTTGACCCTCTTTAAGAAGAGGGTTTTTAGATACCCAAAACTTGGAGAGGAGATGTCTATGTATTATCAATCGAAGCGTTGAATTGTTGTTGAGTGGAGAGCAAGCTAATCGCAAATCGAGAAACAATCATTTAGTTAAAAAGCAAGTGGGATTTTGGGTTTCGGATATGAAAAAGAAAAAGTCGAAAATCGGACAAATGAACGTTATTAAAATAAAAAAGAATATTCTCGATATCCTGGATCCGAAATATCAGAAATTAGATAAATGAATCAATGTTATAAATTCTGAAATCGTGCAAATGAATGTTATTAAAATAAAATAAAAAAGATATTCCTGGTTTTCAATATCCGAAATATCGCAAATAAAAAATGGAGAAGCAAACAAATTATTTCAACAAAAACCCGAGTCTTCGGTTTCGGATATCCAATTCCCCGATCTTCCGATTTCGATTCAGGATTTCGGAAATCGGAAATCAAAGATCTAATTGTTTTATTCTAATATTGCAGATCTAATTTTTGAATTTTTTTGAAGTTTTCTGAAGTTACTAATCTATGATCTTATATATCGAGGTCTTTAAAATAAACTTACATAAAGGACAAATAATATATGGACTCAAATTAAAAGTGGTAGTGGTTACATTTGGTGAATTGGTGCAGTAAAAGAATTTGGTTGAGTGTTAGCTGGCCATAAAATTTTATTGAATTTATCAGAATGCAGAAAATCGTGGTCTCATTGAATACAATCTTATCAAATCTCATGGCATCTTGGTTTGTTGTAATTGCAGGAGAAAGCCATGATATTAGAATATCAGTGCCCATAATTTATTGCCACCAGGGTTTGTTTAGTTGAATTATTCACAACAGGGTTTATTTTGTCAGTTTTATTTTATTTTAATTTATATTTATATATATATTTTGTTAAAACGAATTCAATTGACATAAAACGAATTTAATAAAAAATTTACAAATATAAATAAATAAAAAAAATTGATCTTATTTGAGAGCAAAACAAACTAAACCTATAAAATTAAGAGAGTAAAATAAACGGCTTTACAAGCAGAAAATAAGTTCTGGCAAATCTCTGTTGTCGCTGCAATTTGGAAATTAATTTTGCATTGCCTGATTCCGTGTGTTCAACGAGCATTGTTCGTAACTGTTTATAAAATAGAGAAGAAAAACGTGTTCTCTCCTTTTCTCACAATTGTGGACAAATGAGGAAATTGAAGCTGAAATTTCAGTACATTGGAATGAACTTTTGGAGCATGAAACAGATGTTTTAAAGGTCCTTTCTTCCACTGTGTGCACTACACTGTATGTTTCTAACGAGAAATGGCTTGGTTTCTTACATAAAATTTTGTCTGCCCACTACATGCATATAAAAGAAAGCTGTGTGCCAGAATGCACATCAAGTGTTGGTGATACAGAAAATCCTATCTATCTTGAAAATGAGCTTTTGATTTTCCTTACAACTATGATTGATGCTGGCTGTTCCTTCAGAGATATTGCTCAGATTTGCTTTCAAGGAAGAGAAAGTATTATGTCAGGCACCAGCTTAAAATCTGCTGATCATATTATTCATCAAAACGGAGTGGATAGGTTTGAGGAAAAACTGACAGTTGTTAGAGGTAAATATGCTTATAGCTTTCAAGATATTCAGGAGGCGTACGTATGCCTTATTGATTTCGTCTTCTGGGAGATATATTCCCAGATCTCCAATGATTTAGCAATTGAAATCAACAAGATCAGTACCCGAAGTTTATGCAATCTGTTGTCATATCATATCATCAACAAAATTTAACATCAACATAAAATATTTTTCCCATTAGAATATGAAAAATGAATGTAATTTCATATTATTAGACAATTTTATGATTAATACAAATTTTAAAACTGACAGATTTTTTTACAAAATTTAACAAAAAAAACTTTACACCTCCTGGTTTTTATGTTAAAAAAATATATATTTTGCCTAGAACAAACTTTCATATTGTCAAACAATTTTATAATTAATACAAAATTCAACAAAGAAAATTCAGTGTCTGCAACAAAATTGTAGATTTTCAAAAGTTCGATAATTAACACAAAATTCAACAAAAGAAACTACATATCGTATGGTTTTTATGATTATGCCATTATTATCACATATAATATGAAAAATTACATAGGAAAAAATAGGAATTTTATATAATGAGAATTTTTAGACAGCGAAAGGCATTAAAGTTGTTGTGAAAAGCTTAACAATTGAAAAAGTTGACGAGAACAATCACCTATAAGTGGCTATATGTAAAGGTGGACCGTGGTAAAGGAATCGATACCGATCGATGAAAGCCATAAATAGCAGATGTTGTTTTTCCGCACTGATCAGGTCTAGATCCACGCTGATGCTAATCTCTTGTGATTTGCACTCATCCTTGGAAAATTAGACCTTTCCAACCTTCAATCACAAAAACAATGGCTAAATCTCATTTGCTGGGGAACATGCATGAAACATAATCAATCTTATCATCCAGTTACGAAATTGATGCCTCGGAGGATACGGCGATGCGCTAGGGTTTCTTTGGCTTAGCAGGGTACGAAGCGACCAGGTGGCACTGGGCTACCGGCGGGTATCGGCTCCTGGCCTCCTGCAGGGTGCCATGGTGGCATTGGGGTAGGGGGAGCTCGCCTCGGAAGGTGGGGTTCCTTTTGTGGATCGGAAGGAGTAGGCTGAGGATGGCAAAGTAGACGGGACTCAGTCAAGCTCCAGGAAAGGCAAGCAAATGGGTTTAGGAGGTTGCCTCCCAAATATGACTTCCATCCATGCGATCCAAATCATATCTGAGGCAGTCAGAGGCAAGATTGAGTCTTGGAAGGAAAAGGCCCTAATTGGGAAATTCATGGGGATTTGGCTGAAGGAGAAAGACCTAGTTAAGTGGATAGATGGGGTGTGGAATCCTAAAGGCCACTATGATCTCCAGTTGGGTTCAAAGGGTTTCTTCACCACTATATTATTTAACTAGCAAAACAAGGATAGAGTCATGGAGGGAGGCCCAGAATTTTTCTTCTTGGCTGGCTTATTCCTTCGACCATGGAAGGAGCATTTCAACCTAGAGACGGAGGATATGACGCTCGCCCCGGTTTGGATTCACCTTTTTTTCCTCCCAGACGAGTACTGGGACTTGGAGACCCTGAGGGACATCGGAAACACTATGGGAGAATTTATAAAAATAGTAGATCAAACCAGGATCCAAAGGTACATTGCCTTTGCGCGGATCTGTGTTTATGTGGATCTATCTAGAGAGCTTCCAGAAGCAATCAGTCTAAACTAGGAAGACATGGAATGGATTCATCCTATTGACTATGAACAGCTTCCCTTCAGATGTCATCACTGTCATGAATATGGTCATCTGGGAAGGAACTGTCCCAAAGATAGCCCCAGGACCAAACCATCTGCCCCTACCTCGAATAAAGCTGCGGAAGAGGATGGGTTCACCCAGGTCAAGAACAAAAGGCAAGGAAAGGGAGGAGGTAAACCCTCTGCGCGAAAGGAGTCGGTGTCCAAGTAGAACAGACAAGGGAATTCCTTCAAGGCCTAAGGGTCCCTAAATGAGGGAGAAGAGGTCCCAACTACGCCAATGGTTGAAGATCAACAAGAAGGCCCAATCAAAGCTCCAATGGAAGTGGAGGTCCAGCAGATGGAAGGAACGGAGGAGGATGAAGGTGAGGACATGGATTTAGGCGAGCTAGACTTGGATGCCATAGAGGAAGAATGCAGGAAGAAGGGACAAGGCTACGTTTCGAGATGCCATCTTGAACTCCTCCAGGAATCCATCATCCAAATGGGTGCTCTGGAGAGTCTCGGGATTGATCTAGATGCCCAGAAGGGCAGTAAAAGGAAGTCACCAGAGGAGGAACTGTGAAGAGGGACAAAGATGAATAAGCAGCGGTAGGAGTGCGACTGATTGAATCTAGCCAGTATCCCACAATCAAGGCGGCCTTCTCTGAATCTAAAAAGGTTTTCCAATGAAGCTCATTTTGTGGAATATACGGGGGTGTGGCAACCCTAGGAAGTGGAAAACACTAAACCGTAAAATTAGGCAGGAAACCCCGGATATTCTTTTCCTCCAAGAAACCAAATGCAACTCTGGGGGCCTAGAAAAGATTAAGGAAAAAATTTGGAAAGGGAGTCATGTCATGGCTATTGATGCAGCAGGTATTGCAATCCTCTGGCAGCCCCAATCGGTGGAATTCTCCAACTAGAGGGCCAACAAGTTTTCTCTAATGGCAGATTTTTGCCTTTTGGATTCGAGAGTTTGTGGAACCCTAGGGAATATTTATGGCCCTAGTTGTTTCCTTGAGAAGCAGTCTTTTGTGGATCTCCTCAACTGGTTCAAAGAGAAATCGAAGCGGGGGTCATGGGTGCTTAGGGGAGACTTCAACCTGATTTCCAATCTTGGGGAAAAGAAAGGAGGAAGACGAGCCCTGGATAAATACCAAGAAGCTTTCAGTGAGTTTTTATCTCAGAGCTCGCTAGTTGATGTGGAAATTGGGTGTGGCTGGCTCACGTGGAACAACAAACGTGGAGGGTAGCATCTGGTGGCCTCTCGCCTGGACCGTTTCTTGGTGTCGAAGAATATCATGCATAGCACGGGGGAGATTGTGGCTAATGTTCTCCTAGCATCTGGCTCGGATCATTGGCCCATTAGACTATCTTGGGATTGGTCTTGTTCCCCTATGGGCAAACCCTTTCACTTTGAAATTTTTTTGATGGAGCACAAATACTTCAAGGACCTTGTCAGTCAGTGGTGGCAAGATTGCCCCCCCCCAGGTACCATTATGTTTCGCTTTCAGCAAAAACTCAAGGCCCTGAAGGCAAAGATCTGCACGTGGAACAGAGAGGAATTTGAAAACATCTTTGAGGACAAAAAAAAACTGTTATTGGGGCTGGATCTCATTAACAGAAAGGGTATGGAAGGAGGCTGGGATGAGGTCATGAAGGTCAAAGAGAAGGATTTAATGGGGCAGTTGAAGGCTAGGGAAAAGTAAGAGGCGCTTTTTTGGCAACAGAAGGCGAGGGTAAAATGGCTGCAGGAGGGTGAAAAAATACTAAATTCTTTCATAACTCAGTGATCTAGAACAGGAATAGCTCTAGAATCCAGAGACTTAAGACTAGGGATGGCAACAGAGTGGAAACGAGGAAAGAGATTGAAGCCGAACTTACACAACACTTCTCTGAGATTCTTAGGGAAGATGGTAGGGATAGAAGTCGGGACATTGAGAAAATAACAAGCCTAATTCCTAGGTTGGTCACTAGAGAAAAGAATGAAATGCTGTTCAAGCCTATTGGGATGCAAGAAGTTGAATAAGCGGTCAACCAAATGGCTTTGGGAAAAGCCCCCGGCCCTGACGGCTTCACGACCAACTTCTTCCATCTCTTCTAGGATCTTGTCAAGGAGGATGTGCTCAACATTGTGGAGGAGTCTAGGACCAAGAAGGGGTTCCTTAAAGCCTTCAATGCCACCTTCCTCACCCTTATTCATAAAGAGGTGGGGGTGGATACCCCTGACAAATTCAGACTGATAGCGTCATGTAATGTCATTTACAAAATCATCTCCAAAGTCATTGCTAATAGAATCAAACCTCTTCTCCCGTTGCTCATAAGCTAGGAGCAGTCTGGTTTCATGGAAGGTAGGCAGATCTTGGATGGGGTTATTATTGTCCATGAGGTGATGCACTCACTCAAAATCTCAAGAACACCTGGTATGATGATAAAGCTTGACATAGCAAAAGCGTATGATAAGCTCAACTAGGAATTCATGGAGAAGATGCTGGGGGCCTATGGTTTCTCCCCCGACTAGGTGGAGTGGGTCATGGGCTTGGTTTCTTTGCCATTCTTTAACATCCTCCTCAATGGTTCTCTGAACTCAACTTTTCAGCCCTCCCGTGGCATCCGTCAAGGAGACCCTCTGTCTCCTTTCCTCTTCATTCTCATGGCTAAGGGCTTGAGTCGTCTCATTGCAGCCTAGGTTGAAAGTGGAGAAATTTGTGGAGTTAAAGCTCATGTGGGGGCTCCCTCTCAGACTCATCAACAATTTGTTGACGATACTATGCTCATGGGGCACCCTTCAGTCCAAGAAGCTCGTAGCTTCAAGAAAATCCTGGACCTCTTTGCAAAGGCCTCAGGCCTGGCGGTCAATCCTAATAAATCTCAGGTATTCTTTGTCAACACCCCCCTGACCACCCAGACGAATATCTTGAGAATATTGGGATTTACTAGAGGAGCCTTCCCGTCCAAGTTCCTCAACATTCCCCTCGGGATGGGTAGGACAAAAAAAGAGTCCTAGCAGGAACTATTGGATAGATTAAAACAGAGACTCTCAAGCTGGGTGCTTCGCCCCTTAAACTTCCCTAGTAGGCTGATCTTGGTCAAATACATTTTACAAGTTATGCTGACCTACCTCTTTTTGATCTTAGCCACTCCTAAATCTATCCTCAAGGAAATTAGACTTATCCAACGCAATTTTCTCTAGGGGGGTCGTGGGGAGAAGGATAAATTCTCTTTGGTGAGTTGGGAGGATGTTTGCAAGCCAAAGGAGCAGGGAGGTTTAGGCCTCAGGGATCCTGAAGTGATGTTGGAGATCCTTGGTGCCATAGTGTGGTGGCACTGGGTTAACCATTCAGCGGAACCTTGGGTGAAAATTTGGAGCACAAAATATGCACGGGATAGGCCTAGACATCTTTTGATCTGATTCAACGAGGCCACTAGTGGTTCTCCCATATGGTTGAAAGCCCTGGCTGGTAAATCGATTATCCAGGAGCATAGTTTCTGGGAGATCAGGGATGGACGTAGTAGGGCAATGTTCTGGGATGACTCATGGAACCAGTTTCCCATCCTTGGCAGGGATCCGCGGTGGGATCACATCAAGCAGCAGGCACTCGAGAGGGGTAAGATCCAGGTGAATCAATCCTGGAGGTTGGGAACTCACATGGAGCAACATCAGTGGGACTTCCAAGAGAAACCTGAACATTCAAGCGAAGAGGATTGGGAGGCTTTCCAGGAAAAAATAAACAAACGCTTTATCAAGGTTCAATAAGGCCCTGATATTTTAAGATGGAGTTACTCAACCAAAGGATCCTTTAGCGTCAAGGAGGTCTACAGTATCAGGATTTTGAGGAATGGGGTGATTAATGATATCTGGAAGAAAATTTGGACAGCCAACTTATGGCCCAAGGTTGCCCTTTTTGTTTGGCTGGTCGTCAGGGGAAGGATTCTCACAAGTGACAATCTGCGCAAGCGGGGGATTCACGGGCCCTCCTAATGCTGTCTGTGCTTTCAAGCAGAGGAATCTATGAGTCATCTTCTAGACAACTTCCCTTTCGCATCTATTGTGTGGGATAAGGGAGCGATGAGGTTCCGACGAAGTGATAGAAGACAGGGTTAGCCCTCTCAGTCCCTGAGAGACTGGTGCCCAAAAGCCTACAAAAACCCCATTATTAGAACGATCTGGGATGCTTTCCCAGGTATGGCCATGTGGTGCATATGGAAGGAGCGAAACACTCGGATATTTAGAGACCAACGCAAAGACATGGAGATGGTCTGGACAATGGTGAGAGATAACCTGTTATCATCCATTCATTGCATGCAGTGGCACGACCAGGACAAGATCTTCCCACGGGAGGAAGCCCAGATTGCTGAGAACTGGGGGCTGAATAGTTCTATGATGGCTAGCCTATGCCAACGGGACAAATTGTGTCAACCCTCCAGCCCGACTATATGGTCTGCCCCTCCCCCCTTTTTCTTCAAGCTGAAATTTGATGGCACGTCTAGAGGCAATCTGGGCTCGACAGGATTTGGTGGTCTTTGTCGTGATCACGAGGGCAGGATCAGGATGGTGTTCATGGGAGCTATAGGGTAGGATACCAACAACTCGACTGAGTTGGAAGGCCTTATCCCTGGCTCGAAAGTGCTGATCAGGGAGGGAGGGGGGGTTCCTGCAATAATTGAAGGCGACTCCAACACCCTCATCTAGATGGCCAAATGATTGTTGAATGGGCAAATGTCTAAAAAGGTCTCCCCCAGCCGGTGCCTAACATACAGGCTGGAGAGGCTTCGCGACCTCCTCCTTGCGCACCCTGCTATTTCTTTTTGCCATGTCCGAAGGGAGGCCAACAAAGCTGCTGACTAGTTGGCGAATGTTGGTGTGGAGAGCGGAATCAGCTTCCGATGCGACAGACTGGAAGTTTTTGGTGAAGAGGAATGGGCACAACAGTGCCGCCACTTGGCTGCAAGGGATGTCACTGGGGAAGTACAGATGGTTGATCAGGCAGATGGGAGGACAGATGGAGGTGGGAGGTGTGAGCACGCCTACACAAGGCCAGGCTAATGCTGTGTGGTTTCGATGGTTTAAATGCACGATGGCTCTAGTGGTTATACTGCTCCATTATTTTGACTCATGCCTCTGGATTTGCCACGCTTGGCACTAGTCAAAGGGACCATCGACTGGACGGGGATCATAATCACCACAGGACGATGGCTCTTGTTCTCATGATAGGTGTGATGTAGGTTAAGGTCAGGGATGGGAGCGCTCCCACGAGCACCCATTTGTTTTATTTCAAAAATTTTGATCTCCATTATGCTGAGTTTCGTTAAAGAGAGTGTAGGCTTGAGTATTTATGTTTCACCCTACGCTGTGCCTTGGAGTTTGGTTCTGTGAGAGCGCATCTGCTCCGCTTCCTATCACCCATCTTGTTCTTGCAATCTATCGTGATGGGTCCCAAATGATAATTCAGAAGGGATGGTGGCTCCGGGGAGGCGTCTGGCTTCTCCACTGCTAAAGGGAAATCTATCATGCGTCAGACGTGGAAAACCACTCGGGCTCAGCTCCAGGCTCAGGAGGAGGCTGAGCTCTACAAGGAGCACATTCCGCTCAGTATCCGTAGAGAGGTTGAAAGGGTGGTTGAGGATTTGTGGGCTGAGGTGAAATCCATGCCACGGGAGAGTCTTCATGCTGAGGTAGCGGAGTGGGTCCTGGACCCTGGAAACACAACTGGGTGAGATTCTACATACGATCGCATGCTAATGACTTACTGGGTAACATTCTGTTTGGTGGGACACTCCACAGCGATGCAGGAAGCCAAGAGAAATGGTGATACGGAACCTATGCCCTTCTGGAAAGAGCACAATTCTGAATGCCACACTATGCACCAGAAGCTCGACGTCCTTGTGGCCTGGTTAGGTTTCCTGTTCCACCCTATTGATCATCAGGCCCTGGAGACTACTAGACCCCGGGTGAGGGACATCAGAGGAGGTATGGCAGAAGAAGGAAGCCCTATGGGCTCCCAGAACACGGCTGGCTCCCTGCAAGCGGTATCGGTGCACATGACAGGATCCCAGCAAACAGCTGCAGTGATCCCCTTGGTTATGGTTCCTCACTGGGGCCCCTCTCCTCTTGGTCGGATATGATTACCCTCCTCTATCTGTGTTTTTTCAGGTATCCTTCTATAGCAAGGATTTCTCCTTACTACAGGGGTAGGAATGGCTCCCTTATGCCTATAGGGCACAAGGGTAGGTTCCTTCTAATGGTGAAAATGTAGAAAAACGAAACAGAAATAACAGAAGCAGAACAGTAAAGCAACACTAAGGCTAAGAACAAAAAACTAAAGCTAAACTAAACTATAAGCTAAGAATAGAACAAAAAGAAGGAGATGAAGCACTGGTGAACCCCTCTGTAGAAAATGGGTTAGGGTTCTGCCTCCTTAAAACCTGCAAATAAACCTAAGCTACAATGGAAAACCTGCAAAACAATGTTAATAACAAAACCTGCAAATGGAGATAAGGGTTAGAAAGTAAAGCATATTAAGAAGCAAAGAAATAAACATAAAATCACAAATATACCTTCTCTGGTGGGAATGGACCACCATGCCCTAACTCATGGGAGCACCTCTCTTGATTTGGGAGTAATGGCTCAAAATGGGAATGGAAATAAAGGAGAGGGAGTGTGGGTGGTTTGAGAGACAAAGGTCTCAAAGCATCCATGGGTAGCATAACAATAGGAAATGGAAGAAGTGTTTTGAGAGTGACCCCCCACCCTCCTTTTATAGCTTTTCCAAGGGGTTTTAAGGTTTTAAGCCCTTGGTCAGGGTTTTAGCCCCTTTTTGAGGGCTTTAGCTCCTAGGGGGCTATTTTGGGCTCCTTTTTGGGGTTTTTGGCCCTTTTTCTTCATCCTCAGGCTATTTTT
>LPNX010779003.1:240569-307958 GCA_001517045.1 Pseudotsuga menziesii | reverse complement strand
GATGGGAAATACTTGGAGGAGGTGGACACTTTTGATACTGATGGGATCCAAGGAAGACACATTGCAGAGTACTCTGAACAAAGGCAACCCAATGTGGGGATGTTACCAAACTATTTTCTGTGAGTTGGTGTCTAGGGACATTGTTGTGGTACGATCTCGTGGATTTTTGGTGAGCCTGAGAAGGTAAATGCTCGATGGTGCTTTCAATTTTAGAGAGTCTAAAAGCACGAAGAAGACTCCAGTGGGGGCTCTTTTTCGTTGGTAGTCGCCTGTGCCCGAAAAAGGATAAAAGTATACATAGGAGAACTCTCCCATCCTGGAGGGGATGAGAGACTTATTTACCGTTGGTAGTCCAATCAGGCTAGAAAAGGTTAAACCTATACTAGCTGGATGGTCATTCAAATACTTTTACGAGCATGAATGAAACCAAGTTTGCTCAGCAATCTTTTCTTGTTGAGATGGCTGGAAAAGAGCTTAACGGCAACTGGTGGTGATATTTTTCGTAAAGTGCGGCCCCTCTACCCAAGAAAGCATAAAAGTATGCAGAGGGGAACGGTCTTGGCTTGAGTGCCCCAAGGAGGTCCTTTTCATGAAATGGTCTACATGGTCCGCAAAAGGAGATAAATGAGACGATGTAGATGCCCTTTCCTATACTTTAGTGAGCAGGAAAGGAAGCAGCTGTGCTCAACAATCTTTTCATTGTTTTAAGGAGTCAGAAAAGAGCTTAAACAAAACTCCAATGTGGTCAACCGACTGTGGTGGCATGAGTGGTGCCCCATGTTGGGATGGTGGACAGAGGTCCAAAGGTCATCCGCGTAGTATGGACGGAGCAGAAGGATCTCAAATATACCAATACATGCATGGGATAGATCGCGGTGAAGGCCTGTGAGTCGGTGTAGCAGAGGCATGCAAATCAAGGTGGCTCTCGGACAGAGGTCAAGATTGTGTGTGTGTGTGTGTTTTGGTGGATGAAATTGACCACATGCGATGTGAGTACAAGTCCAGAGGCATTTATATGCCAAATACGTGTAAGAAAAATAAATTGTTCTATGGACAGTGGTCCAGAGGTGCACGTAAGGTGCGGTGAATGGAAAAGACAACTATGTGTTAAAAATGCAAAATAAAAGCTAAAATTACAGTCCTTAATGGGCGGCAGCCCGAGAACTCACATGATTTTCAATCGGGAAGTGTGATGCAAGTACTGGTCCGTAGACACTCGCATCGTCATGTCATGGCTCGTAAATCGAGGTGACTTGTGGGAAATGGTCCCGAAATTGATTTATTAAACAAGAGACGATGGTCTCAGAAATGGAAATTTGAGCCCGAAGGTGTGAGAGGTGTCTCAAACCAGTTCTGGGTGACTTTGGATTAGTAGTTGATTGTGCTGCCCCTGATTTGTGCTAAAAAACGTTAAAAAACAAGAAAGGGAAAAAGACTATGCTATAAGGGACTCATAGTGGTTATATCAGGAATAGACTCTCTTGAGGTGGAGCCCGTTGCACGGCTTCTTCAAGAGTCGATCGTCTGAGTCAGCGAATAGGTATGCCCCTTGCCAAGATGAAGGTCATTGGCAAGGCGGGATGATGAAATCTGGGCTTTTGTGGGAAGAACCGATTCCACACTATGGTTTAAAGGGAATGGGGTAAGACCGGAGGCGGTCTTACAGATCTCTCCGTCATCGCGTAAGTGGTGTTGGGGTAGATCAGGTGGATCTTCCATGGCCAATGAGACAAAAGGGCGACTGGTGCTAGAGATCATGTAAATGGTACTAGTTGTGGCTTTGGTGGCCTTGCCCCCAGTCTCTGTTGGAGGAAGAGGGGCAGGCCTAGAGATGGGAGGAGTCTTTGATGGACCTGGAGGTAGGTGCAACATCATCTCAATTGGATGGACATGAGTCAACACATCCTGGGGCATTAGAGGTAGGGTAGGTGGTTCAAGGTACCACATAGGATCTCCCAGTGTGAAATCCTATAGATTGCGGGTTTTCAAGACAGACATAATCACGATCTTGGATGGTGGGAAAAGGAAAAGGAAAAGGAAAAGGAAAAGGATCATGTTGAGCGGGAATGAACCCCAATGTTTCCCTAGTAATTGAGGTTGAGGTTGCAACTGAGGTTGTGGCTGTGGCTGGGGTTGCGGCTGTGAATGGAGCTACAACTACAGATGGTGCATGTCATCCCATGGGTATTCTGTGGCGGTCAGAGCTTCAAGTATCTCCTCATCATTGTGGAAGCAACGAAGGGACAAGTATGATGGACTGTCATTGGAGGAGGAGATGAGCGGGTCGGTGGAACTGGACATCATGGAAATGGACATGGTGTCTCAAGAAGGAGGTGGTGGGTGAACTTCTTCGATCAAGGTGATATTGAACTCAAGGGAATGTTGATGGAGGTCAGCGAGAGCCATTCGAAATTCGGGCAGGTCCTGGCAATGGTGGGAGTAATTTCCATACAAGCTGCAAAGGGCGCAAGCATGGTTTGTCCTCAATGCCTTGTTCCTAACTATTGGCGCAGTTGGGAGTTCAACCACGGGGAAGTTTTAGTTTGTATCCATGGCATCTAGATGTGCACAGATAATTGGGATTTTAGGGCAATTCTGAGTTGGATGGCACTGTTGCTCGCAGATGGCACAAGGTGGGACTTGTCGTGGCTTTGCAGTGGCTTTGGCATTCTTTCCCCTGGCTCTTTTGGGTTGGGGTGGTGCAGGTGTGGGTGTGGCATTTGGCTTGTGCGGACCAGGTGGAGGGTGAGACTCGACCGCGATGGGTTGCACTGGGGTTAAAACAACCTGGGGCATTGCTGGTTGAGCTGGTGGATCAAGATACCACACCAGGATCCCCAACGTAAAGTTGGGTAGGCTTAAGGTGGCCATGATCGGATTGCTCATGATGCCAGGTGGGGGAAAGAGGAAGGCAATTGTATGGACTAGAGATGAGCCCAGATAACTCCCTGCTAGTTGCATGTGGGGGTGAGGTTGTGGTTGCAGCTATGCATAGTGCTACGGCTACGGATGATGTTGCGGCTGTTGTTGGTGTTGCGGCTGCGGACAGTGTTGTGTTTGTGGTTGGGGCTGCGGCTGCAGTTGTTGTTTGGGTGTAGTGGTGCTTGACGAGACCATGTACAAGTCTGCAGTTTGCTTTTGTGTCGGTGGTGGTGATACCAACAAGAAAGAAGCCGTCATGATGGGATCAGTAAACAACCTAGGGCCCACATTCAACAGTGGGGAGGCTGGTGTGTTTTCAACCACAGTGTTGGTTGCAGGGATGACGTTAGCGTGTGTGGTCACCACTTGCGGCTCAATGGTGGTGATGGTAGGGATAACGTTGGCAGGCGCTGTTAACCCTTGCGGATCATGATAGGTGAGCTGGTCAACCATCACAATCTTCCCTTCATGGGGGAACATCATGAGACGGAAGGAAATTGACACGATGGCTTGCATGGCATACATGTAACTCCTCCCGAGGAGGAAGTTGTAGTCCAGTTGAGCGTTGACGACCTCGATGTCAATCAGGACTATCTTCCCAACTAACGTGATGGGGACATGGGGGAGGATTCCTTGGGCTTTAGTGGGATGTCCATCATAAGCCCGCAGAGTCATGGAGGATGGTTACAGAATTGGTGATCCAAGCTTCTGCCAAATCAAGGTAGACATGATGCACGTGGATGCCCCCTCATCCACTATGCATCGATGCACAACCAAATTCTGGATGGACACCAGGATTTGAAAGGTGATAGTGGAGGGCATACACGGTTCCCCGTTCTCCGTGTCAAAGGTGATCAGTTTGGATTCAGAGGGGTCTACTGCCCCTAGAGCGGCTAGTAAGGTTTTCCGCTGTGTTGGGCATGTTTTAAGTACCTCAAGAGCGGACATGGCAGTTGGCATTTGGGCCAAATCATCCACAATGCTATAGATGACTATAGCTCTAGCTGTGGCATTATTAGCGATTCTGCGTATGGGAGGGCACGGGAATGGGGGTAACTGAAGAGGCAGGTTGACTGTCTTAGATGTGGATGCTGTTGATGAGTCAGCAGGTTCGGTGGTGGTGTCGTACTGATTTCGTCTAGTTTGCAAGTTGACCTCTTCAGTCGTCATGGCTAAAAGGTGGTGAACACCTGTTTCGGCCGTGGGAGGTGCCCCCAGAGCGTTGGGATGGGTTTGGGGAGGGGGTGTGGTTGCCACCAATCCTTGTACTGGCAATGGGTTTTGAAGCACCATGGGAGGAGGTCCTTAAGGTGCTAGGTTGGGTTGTGCTTGGTTTGTAGCATTGGCAGCTTGTTGGGCCTCGTTTCGAATGGCCTACTTCGTACGACCCATGAAGGTACACTCGAATGTATAGTGTCCATAGACCTCACAGAGTGTGCATGGTTGGTTTGTGTGCAATGGGGCATTGCGTCTTGGTGCATTTGGTCATGGGGGGTTCTAGGCTTGCCGGTTTGCCGCAGCATTATTGGAAGGATTCGGTTGTTGACCGGCTCCCCGTGGTTGGTTATTGCCTTGGTTGCGGGGCCATTTGTTTCTAGCTTGCCCTTGTTTATTGTTGGGGGCAGGCTGGTTGGGATGATTTTGTTGTGCGAACACTTGTCCCAATGGAGTGGGTGGAGCGGGGGCAAGGGCTTGCACAGGTTGTACTGGCTGTGCATAGTAGATTTGTGGGGGTGGTGGTGCCACAAATGTGGGCATTTTCCCCACATACTGCTGTGTTGGCCAAGCCATGGCTTGAGCCTGCTGCGGTGGCACAGGTTGTACATAAGAAGTTGTTGCTCGGGACTAGGACATCATTCTAGCATAGTCTGGAGCTTGGTTCTGGTAAGCAACACTAGCAGTGTTGCTTGGTTGTGGTGTAATGGCTGGTGGTGTCGGTTGAGGCTGTGGTTGTTGGGAGACCGACCCTATGATGTCGTCCATAGCGTGGGATGCCCCTGGTGCATCGAGGTAGGAGGTACTTGGACGGGGAGCATCTGGAACGATGGTATACAGGTATCCAGACTAGGCATAGATGAGGTCAAATTGTTCGGCCTTCAGTATGGCCTCTTCTTCAAATTAGGGATGTTCAGAGGCGACGTCCTTTGCGATGAGCGGGAGAAAAGTCTTAAGGAACCAATCCAAGAAGATCCTGTCATCTAGTTGGATTTTGCATAAGCTACGGTGTCTACACCACTCGTGGATATGGTCAGTTATGTGAGTGGTAGTGCTTTGATAGCAGGATAGCAGGATATCCAGTCCCTCATCATATCTGATAGGGAGTTGGAAATACTGTAGGAACATGAAGGCTAAGGAGTTGAAGTCGGGGTACTTGGCTTATGGCAGCTCAATGTACCATTTGGCCGCGGCACCTGTAAGGGTGCATTGGAATAGCCTTAGCCTGACGAAGTCATCTACGATGCTATTGTATGAGCACCATAGATGGAATGTCATTATGTGGTTTTGGGGACATTCCCCGGATTTTCCTTCAAACTTGGGGATGTCTAATGGCAGCTTAGTTGGCATAGGTGTCCAAAAATCTTGGTGGCGGATGGGGTCATTTTTTAATCTGGCCAACTCAGGCAAGTTGAGACAAGCCATGAAGGGCAGATTTGACCCCAAATTAATGTGGGATGGGGCTACGATGGTGGTGGGGTTTGTAGGTGCATAGTGCATCTGTACAGTTGGGGGTGCTTGCAGTGGCACCATTGCAGATGGGCTAGTGCCCCCAAGCATTGTGGGTGGGATAGTATGAGTGGTGGGGACACTGCCCCCATGTATGATAGTAGGGGCAATGTAAGTGGATGGTCCACTACCCCCCTATGTGGCAGGAGGGATAGTGTGTGTGGAGGGGCCACTGCCCCCATGTGTTGCAAGTGGGCCAGCTTGGCTGGTCACTATAGGCGGTGGCAGCTGATTGATGACAGTCTACATGACTATACTTGGGCCACTTGCCAGGTTGTGGGTGACAGGTTGTGATGTGGACATGGGTCCACTTGCTAAGGTTAGGCCGAAAAACGGATCCGGATTTGCACTAGCCAAGGGGCTTGATGGTGCGGTATGGAGGTCTGGTTCAGATTGATATGGGTCTGAATCAGAATCAGAGGTTGTGCGGCCCTCTGATGGTGTGGGAGATCGCTGAGAGCGGCTTCAATGGTGTTGATTGAGTGTTCCAAATGGTGGTGGTTCACCTCTTAGGCATGACGAATATCGTGGAGGATCAATTGTGTTAAATTTATGTCCGAAACTGGGTGGGAATGATGTTTGGACCCCAGTTTTAGTGGCTTCCTATTGGCTGAAGGTGGTCACTAGGCCACCAAGACTACCAGAAGATAGCCCTTGACTTGTTTCTCACAGGTGTCTCTACTTAATCGGAAGGGGTTGTTGCCTGTTTCGCTTGGCAATTCCTCTCAGCAGCCAGCTACTTTGGGGTTCCTGTGGTACTCCTCACAATTATTTTTTGGGCAAATCCCAAGTACTTCCCATAGTTGAAGCAATCAGGGACTTATGTCCTCAAAGACTGCAGAGTTGTTTTGACTTAGTGTAAATTAGTAAATTTTAAGGCTTACTCAGCGTCATGAAATGAGTTGGGTTAATTATTTGGTATGGTGTAGTTGTTTGCTTGTTTTTCTGGTATTTGGTTGCTGCAATATGGTTTATGAATTCATCATGGTAGAGTTCATATCATTGTGGTTGTGTATGCAAGAATAAACAGAAATGGTAAACAAGTACAATGATTAACCCTGAATGTTTGCTGGCCTAACTAGATGTCTACCTCACAGTGATATTCCTCTTCAACCAAGAGAAGGTGCTGGGTTCTCAACACAATGGGACTAACCCATCCGTAGATCCTTAGGTCACCTCCCAGATGCTAGGTTGGTCAACAGGGAGGACACTTAGCGTCGTGAAAATCCCTCCTTCTCTACCCCATCTACCTTCTAGGTCACCCGGTTTTAATGGTTTGGAACAATATCATGGAGTGCCTAGATCTATACGAGCTTGCCCTTCGTTGTATCCCAGAATACCCTGGAGGGTGATGACTGGGTAGAGGAGGAAGGGGGAATCAAGATGGTTACTTTTAAGTTGCTTTTAGTTAGACTAGGTTCATTTTATTAAGCCATAATGGTTTACTTAACATTTACACATTGTTCATGAAATAATTTACAGACAATAAAAGAAGCAACTGAAAATGACTTGCAATGGTGGACAGAGGCAGCTGGGCTGCACTAACAGTCCTCTGAAACTGAAAATTACTGTCTATTAATCTTAAATTAAAGATCTGTTTAACAGGCTGCACATTTTTGACCAAATCTAGCGAGGGGGGCGCGAGGTTTTTCCAGAAATGAGCAAGGGGGTCGCACAGAATGCAGAAACAGCCGCAACCTGAGTTTCTGGGCTAAAGTCGCACTTATCGGGGGATTAAGTGCGCCCTGGGTGCACCTATTTACCCATTAAGTGTGCCCCAATCTCACCTTTTGCCTCGATATGAGAACCCTGCTCCGGAATGGGGTTTGTTGGTGAGACAGAGTCAGATCTAGCCGACAGTAACTGGTATTGGGGTCAATATGACTCGGTTTTGCCTAGTAGAGGATTCGGCAGTAACTAAAACAGGAAATAAACAGGATTTAAGACAGATTTATCATGAAATTTATGAAAAACTAGGTAAATTTTTTTTAAAACTTGAAAATAAAAAGTTTGGTCCAGGGATCCTATGGGATCGACCTGGTATGGTCACCAATTCTGTAGCAAGGATTTCTCCCTACTACAGGGGCAGGAATGGCTCCCTTATGCCTATAGGGCACAAGGGTAGGTTCCTGCTAATGGTGAAAATGCAGAAAAATGAAACGGAAATAACAGAAGCAGAACAGTAAACCAACACTAAGGCTAAGAACAAAACAGAAAGAAGGAGATGAAGCACTGGTGAACCCCTCTACAGAAAATGGGTTAGGGTTCCGCCTCCTTAAAACCTGCAAATAAACCTAAGCTACAATGGAAAAACTATAAAACAATGTTAATAACAAAAACTGCAAATGGAGATAAGGGTTAGAAAGTAAAGCATATTAAGAAGCAAAGAAATAAACATAAAATCACAAATATACCTTCTCTGGTGGGAATGGGCCACCATGCCCTAGCTCATGGGAGCAGCTCTCTTGGTTTGGGAGCAATGGCTCAAAAGGGGAATGGAAATGAAGGAGAGGGAGTGTGGGTGGTTTGAGAGGTAAAGGTCTCAAAGCATCCATGGGCAGCATAACAATAGGCAATGGGAGAAATGTTTTGAGAGTGACCCCCCACCCTCCTTTTATAGCTTTTCCAAGGGGTTTTAGGGTTTTAAGCCTTTGGTCAGGGTTTTAGCCCCTTTTTTGGGCCTTTAGCCCCTTTCTCCCTAACTTTAGCCCCTTTTAGGGTTTTAGCCCCTTTTTGAGGCCTTTAGCTCCTAGGGGGCTATTTTGGGCTCCTTTTTGGGGTTTTTAGCCCTTTTTCTTCATCCTTAGGCTATTTTGGAGGTCTGGGGGTCTAATGGAAGGTCTAATGGAGTGATATGAGAGTTGTGAGATGGTGTCCTTGGGTGGTGTAGCCCATTGAGAGCTAAGTGGGGGATTTTTGGGTTAACACCTTCTATGTCTGTGTTTTTTCAGGAGTTATTCTGTGGTACCAATAGCTTAGGTAGTTGCAATAGAAGTTCTAATGGGAACCATGTAGTCAATAGGGATCCTCGTGGTGACATAATCTTTAGTATGTCCATTTTGATGTGGGTTGGGAAGCTCTGTAACTGTGCCAAGAATTATGGTAGGACTAGTTGTAAAAGGGGGGGCAGGAAGCTTTGGAAAATCTCTGTATTTTTTTGGCAAAATAGATCAGGTCAAGTCTTGGACTGGGTTTCGTTGGACTGGACCAACGCCTCCATGATGCTTGGATGGATTTAGATGTATTTCGCTATGTAATTTGGTTTCTGTATAGTAATGCAAGTTTTATTTACAAAAAAAATCTTATCATTTAGTTACTCAAATAGAGACCATCTCCTCTCGCTAGTGTGGAAGAGGTTTCCTAGCATTAAATCCTTTTTGGATGCAGTTGGTTAGCTTTTGTTACTATCCCTACTGCCAGCAAGAAATAGGTGCACGAAGAGTGATGGGTGTTGGATGAGTCTCGAAGGTGCCAAGATAGACACTCACAATATCATAAATCGATTTCATCAGTTCAATAAAAGTACATGTATTATTATGCAATATGTCAGTTCAGTTCAAATTTATATATACAATGTAATATTTTAGTGCAGTGAACTGTTCAGTTCGAATTCATATATGCAATTATCGTGTATATCAATTATTTATCAAATTAAGTAAATGTGATTTGTAATTTTTTTTTGGCAAGTTCCTGAGAGTTGCACGCAAAAGAATTTCGGTCTTTGACAGACTTGAATCCGTCCATTTAGATGAGCCAACATCTACCTTTGCATATTGTTGCATGTTGAATAATTTTTTGTCCTGGGGTTGTTGCTTGTACACTATTTACTCCACCATTCTCAAAATTCATCTCGATTTTCTCCAAATTTCATTTTGATTTTTCCCCAAATTTTATTCTGCAAGTTCATACGTTTTCTTCCTCTGTATTGAATTCATACTGCTGCAAGCTCCGAGCATGGAAATAAGGTTGATTTCTGGAAATTGTACAAATAATTTATCTTATAAATAATTAATAAGCATTTGACTGATCTCTGGAGGAGCTATGGCATTAGGGTTTCTCCTATACGACTATGGATTTTTGGCGACTGGTGCTTAGGCTGGAGGGAGTAGCTTCTTGGTGGAATTCCTAGGGTCAGGTGACTTGGTTTGGGCGAGTTGTGGGTGGTCGATGATGTGGCTATAGGATTGCTTGGATCGAGGGTTTATGGTGGATGTTTCATGGGATGAGGAGGAGGAACAAGAGGTGGATAACACCTCAGATTATTACTCTGGCTATGACGTTTTTTGTTTGACGAGGGATGATGCTGCTTTGGACATGTTGGGGTCAGTTGGTTTTGGGGGGGTCCAGCTGTCAGGGGTATTTTTTCAGAGGGAGTCACTGGTGCCATGGATTTGGGGAATCCTATTTTTGGTTTTCCTAGGCCGAAAATTGGTGTCTATGGTGTTATTTTTGTACATGTGGGAGAATCTAATCTTATTAGCAATTTTTGTCCTGATTTGGGTGGTTTCGTGGCGTTGATGGAGGGGTGGTATACAGATCGGAGGTTCTCTTGGGTTATGTTGAGGGTTTGGTCTCTTGGGTTATGTTGAGGGTTTGGTCTCTTGGGTGGGTACTCTACTGGAACTCTCCCTATCCTCCATGGGAGAAGTTTCGGGAGTTTTTTCAGCCCCTCTGTGGGTATCAACAGGAGCTCTTTCTCCGGTAGGTGGGACGACACATTTTTCTCCGAGGTCTTTCCTGGTTTCAGGCGAGGTTACTTTGGATCCGGTCACGGGATTAGGGCTTGGGCGGATTTCGGTGGATGTGATCGGCTTGACTGGTGATGGTGCTGGTACATCTTCTTTTGTGCCTCGTTTTGTCCTTATTTCATAGTTTACACCCTCATTTGTGGGAAGAAAAAAGATCTGTAGGGCATCGTCGAAGTGTCTTAGGTTGCAGGCTCAGGAGGACAGACTGGTTTTTGGTGTAGACGTACAGATGGACTGGGTGGTAGAGTTTTCTAATCTCGCGGTGGTTGGCCGTGCCCGTGGGTGGTGCTTTGGCTTTCCTTTTCTCATTTCTTGGGAGACTGAATCCAGGGGGAGTCGTATTTCGGCTATCCCTAGGATTACAAATCTAGCGCAAGGATGGTTTTCCTTTGGTTTTGTGACCAAACAAGATGCGAAGTAGGTTATGCGGGAGGTTTGGTTCATGGCGGGCATCCATGTATGCCTAAATATGTGGAATCCTCTTTTTTATGCCAAGAAATAAGTGGCTGAGAAAGAGCACATCTAGATGCGGCTCCCTGGTTTTTCGATGGAATATCAGATGGAGGGGCGCTTCAAGATGGTGGGGAATTTCCTTGGGGAATTTGTAAAGGCTGATTTTTCCTTCCTGCAGATGAGGCGGTGTACTATGGCTTAGGTTATGGTTCGCTTGGATCTTAAGAAGGGTTTGATGGCAGAATTGAGGATTGAAACGTCTTATGGTCCTTTCTATCAGCCATTGGATTATGAGGGTGTTCCATTTCATTGCCATAGGTGTCATGCTTATGGACACCTGGCTTCTGCATGCACACATACTTTTAAAGGGAAGAGACGTGGTTCTTTTTCGGCTAAGGGAGATGTGATGGGACCTCCTCTTGGTGGGGTGAAAGCGGGGCCTAGGGTGCATCCTCCACTGGTGGTGGTGTCAATTGAACCTGGGGTTGTGATGGTAGGGACCGTGCAGGATATGTGGGTGTCTCCTCCTCATGTTCAGCCTGTGGTGACCTCCTCGCCATCAGGTATGATTAAATATATTCCTTCTTATGTTTCATGTTTTGATTTGGTTTCAGTGGGTCTTGTTGAGGGTGGGGTGCAAGATGGGGTTATCGGTGGTGTTATGCTGGAGGGTGATGATCTGGGTGGAGGTGATGATCCTTCTGGTGGGAGGTATAGGGTCAGCTCAGTGGAGTGTTCTTTACCTAGGATTATCACTTCTCCTTCTCCCTCTCTGATGTCATTGGCATCTTATTCATTGGAAGGGAGAAAAATTTGCTATAATTTATGCAACAAAAAGATCTAATCGGTGGAATTTCTTGGGGGGATACCATCTTTCCTGGATAATTCGGTGGCCTCTTCTCGGGGCGGGGTCATAAATCACACCTTTCTGTAGCTCAAAATCGAGCTAGGAGGGAGGTGGATTGCGGTGGAAAGTCGTCTATTCATTGTGCACTTAGAGCAAAGAATGCCCTGGAGGGGGGTTTACCATGATTCTTTTATCCTTTAACTGTCGTGGGTTGACGAGCCCCTCCAAAAAATCATCTCTTGAGCGTCTGGTTAATGTCTTGGCTCCTGACATTTTATTGCTACAAGAAACTATGGGAAAATTTGATGTGGTGATGGGAGCTTTGGAATTGTTGCTTCTGGATTGGGATTTTGCTGCTATTGATGCTTGTGGACGCTCTGGGGGACTGGCCTTTGGATGGAAGACACATGTGTGTAGATGTGAGAATTTCTAAGGTATTTCCTCTGGTTTGGGGGTGGAGATTTTTATTCCAGAATTGGGGCGGGTGGTTACGATCCTGAATATATATGGACTGTATCAGGATGTAATAAATTTTTGGGATCGGGTTTTCAATAACCCCCTGCTAGATGGGTGTGAGCTTATTTTGGGTGGGGATCTCAACTTCTCCCTAGGGGAAAATGAATAATGGGGTTTGCGGGAGGTGCCTGACATATTATCAAACTATTTCTTGGATGGTCTGGTGAGGAAGGTGTGGCTGGACATTAACCTTGTCAAAATATCTCCTACTTGGAGAAATCAAAGGTATGGGGAGGAGAGGGTGGCCAAGAGGCTGAATGTTTCTTGGTGTTGGAAGGATTCATGGACGTGATGGAATTAGTTCTCCAATGGGTGGCACTGGAGGTGATACTAATCACAGACCAATTTTCCTAGAATTTAAGTGGGGAGGAAGAAAGCCTCCCAACCCTTTTAAGTTCAATCCTCATTAGCTGGATGACAATTCCTTTGGGGAGTTGGTTTGTGCAGAATGGGTCCCTTTTGATGGGGTGAGGGATATATTTTCATTTCAACACTTTATGTTGAACTTAAGCAGAGTTAAGAAGGCTACTTTACTCTGGGAAAGGGGCCAAGGCCAATTGGGAGTTGGAAGAAGCTGATTTACGGGAATGTGAATTGAGGCTTAGCACATTGATGTATGGGGATGGAAATGGTTTTGGTTTTGCTTCGATTGCTATCAGGGAGGAAGTTATCTTGCTGGAAGGGCGGAGAAGAAAAATCCTTGGTAGGGAAGAAATTTGGCAACTAAAGAGTCGGGTTCTTTGGCTGCAGTGTGGTGATGAGAATACCAAATTATTCCAGGAATATGCAAAAGGGAGAAATATCTCAAATACTATTTTGGGTTTACAAAACTCATTGGGGGAGCATGTTACTTCCTTTGATGGGCTGGCTGTAGTGGGGTCCAACATTTTGAATTTTTTTTTATGGAAATACCTAGGGAAAATATTGATGAGGTGGTACAGATTGAACAATTTTTCCTAAGTTTTGTGGATCAAGTGGATAATCAGAGGCTTATGACGGAAGTGAGTGAGAAAGAGTTGTTGGATTTCCTACACTCTTTTCAGAAAGATAATATCCCTGGTCCTGATGGTTGGTCGATTTAATTCTTCCTTGGGTGTTATGAGACACTGGGGGATGATATTTGAGGGGTGCTTAATGAGTCTAGACTATCTGGATGCATCCACAGACCTTTTAATGCTACTTTCTTGGATTTGATCCCAAAGTCAGATCTGCTGGCTAGTTTGGATGATTATAGACCAATTTATTTATGCAACTGTATCTACAAAATAATCTCAAAGACTATAGAAAGGAGGATTAAGATGGTACTTTCTTTGGGGGTTTCAGGAGAACAATTTGGTTTTCTGAAAGGTCAACAAATTCATGAAGCTATTGGGGTGGCATAGGAGGGTCTGCACAGAATGAAAACTAGGATGTTGAAAGGGGTTTTTATAAAAAATGACTTATCCAAAGCTTATGATTGGGTCTGCTGGTTATATATGAGGATGTTACTAACTCACCTGGGCTTCAGTATTGAATTTATCAGGTGGATTATGGCCTGCATTACTACTGTATATTTTGTGGTATTAATCAATTCCTCTGCAAGCCCATTTTTCATGCAGGTAGAGGTCCGCGACAGGGATTCCCTTTATCTCCTCTTTTGTTTTTTCTTGGAGTTGAAGGGATTAGTCAGTTTATTGATCATGCAAAAAGGAGGGGATGGTTCAAGGGGGTTCCTATTTCTGATGCTCTCTCTATATTCCATCTACTGTTTGTAGATGATATACTTATCTTCTGTGATGGTTCGCATAGGGATGTTTATAATCTTTGTGATGGGATGGGTTTATTACAAGCGGCAACTGGCATGGATATTAATGTGCAAAAGTTGACTATCTCTGTTTAAAAAATGGGGGGGGAGTAGATTTACTATCTTGTGAGCAAGCTTTCCTTTCAGGTTGGGGACCTAGATGTAGGACTAAAGTGTTTGGGTTTCCAGTTAAAACCCAATTCTTACCAGAAGGGTGATTAGATGTGGCTCATTACAAAGATTGAAAAGTGTATCAAGAGATGGAGTCATTGGTGGATTTGACAGGCTGGTAGACTTGTTCTTGTAAAAAGCATCCTAGAAGCTATTCCATTCTATTGGATGGCTCTATCTTGGATCCCAAAGGGGATTATGGAGAAAATCAGAAACTTTGTGTTTTGCATACCTTTGGAGAGGTAAAAATGATCATCACTCTTTGGTTTGGGTAATATGGAACCGTATTGATTTACCTAAGGCTCTGGGGGGATGGGGGTTAAAAAATATTAATTTGTTATCCACTGATCTGGCATCCAAAGTCTCATGGAGACTTATTTCTACTTTGATCTTGTGGACGCGGGTAGTGATTCAAAAATATATTGCACCTCTTTCGATCTTTGAATGGATTCATCTAAAAAACAAGATGATAAAAGCTTTTGATCTAGTGGGATCTGGTTTGGCCTGGAATGTTGGGGATGGTCAACGGGTGCATTTGGGCATGGAACCTTGGGTGGGGAGTGGGAGAGCCCACATTCTTCCGATGGTGACTATTTTGGACTTGGATGCGTGTGGTTATCATTTTCTCTCTCAGCTGGTGGATATGAATTCCACTTCCATCTAGAAACAGGGTTGGTTGGGGGATCCTGGTCTTGATTTAGACATGGAACATTGGGATGCCTGGAATGGTTATACCTTCGGGCTTAGAAAATCTCATTTGTGGCTATCGAATGCGGAGGATGTTCTGGTATGGGACTTTCACCCATCGGGAGCCTATACTTCAAAGACGGGTTATATTCAGCTTAACCTGGACCATTTTAATTAGGATATTTGCTGGTGGTAGGCGAGGTTATGGAATTTGCGGTGCCCGACAAAGTCCAAACTCTTGTTCTGGGTGATTTTGGAACAAAAGGTTCCTACTTGGGAGGTGTTGCCAACCAGGGGTTGGGCCAGACCTGGGCGTTGTGTTTTATGCTCAAACTCTAATGAGACTGTGGGGCATCTTTTCTTGAGATGCATTTTTGTTCATCGTGTATGGGACGTTGTTTTGCATAGCATCCGTGGTCTTAGCCCTTGGCAGGGTGACTCTTTGTGAGATGATTTCTCCAATTGGTATCATGATGGTCACCATACTAAACATAAGGCGGTGTCGGTTATTGTTTCATGGGGCATATAGCTAGCATGGAATGCACGTATTTTCCAGGACACATTTACACACCCATAGGTCATTGCTACAAAATGTGTAGCTATTATGGGATTCTATCCTATGAATGGGAGGTCGAGGGGGACTCGAATTCTTCATCCCGAAATGATTGATAAGGGAAGACCATGGGGATTTTTCGATGTGGCTTCACAGGGAAAACCTATTTCTTGTGGGGGGGTGCATCTCTTTACCTGCCAGATGATCATTTATTCCTGTACACTATTGGATTAGGGACTGGTTCTAATAACTATGTTGAGATTCTATCCATCAAATATCTTATGCTTTTCGCTCTGGAACTGGGTTGTACACGCTTGTAGGTCTTCGAGAATTCTTATATCATTATCAATTGGATGAAAGAGATTCAAAATTGTTATATTATGCGTCTACACCCTATTCTTTCTGAAGCTTTAGATTTGAAACAACGATTTGATAGCATTTCATTTTCACATGTTTTCAGGGAACGCAATGGACTGGTTGATCGTCTTTCCAAGGAAGGTACACAGATTCCATTGGGTTCCTAGAAGGTCGAGGAACATTCTTAGGGTCAGATCTACAGACATTATCCTTGCCCATTCATTGATGGGATAGCTTTGCGACTCTAAATATATTTCAACATCCTTTTTTGGTTTTGCTACGGCTATGTGTTTCTCAATAGCTCGGTATAGTGTTTTTTTGTTTATCAATGTATATATTTCAAAAGAACTATAAACGTTATCACTTTATATAGATCTTATATGATACGATATACAGTCTCTGATATTTTCTGGCGCTACATGGACATATTATAGAAATTTTTTTGTAAACAGTACAAACTCATGGTTAGCACTGGCTTATTATGTTATTTGCTACAAATGTAAGTTTGTTCTTTTTTTGAAATAAAATTACAATTTTTTCCAAGGGGAAAAAAATAATCATTTCCAATATATTTTATATTTGCTTTAAAATAGATCTTTCCAATTTCCAATTTCCAAAAATTGGGAATCGCAAATCGGGAAACAATCATTCTGTCAAAAAGCATGTGCGATCTCCAGTTTCTGATATGGAAAAGAAAAAATTGGAAATGAGACAAATATACGTTATTAAAAAAAACTATATTCCCGATATCCAAGATCTGAAATATCAGAAATCAGATAAATGAATCAACATTATAAATAAAAAAACTAATGTTTCTGGTTTCTGATATCCGATATATTGGGAATCGAAAATTGGGAAGCCAACAAATTATTTCAACAAAAACTTGAGTCTCCAGTTTTTGATTATCAGAAATCCAGCAAATTATTTCAATAAAAATTTGAGTCTCCGATATCTGATATCCGAAATATCGGAAATAAAAAATCCAGCAACTTATTTCAACAAAAATCTGAGTCTCTGGTTTTCGATATCCGAAATATCGGAAATCGAAAATCGGGGATAAACAAAAAATTGTTATTTGTGGGCTATTCCATGCCATTCATGGCGTTAATTTTTAGTGTTAATTATAAATTTATAATATTCTAAGGACCTAGAAAGAAAAACTAGGGGATTATGTTTGTGTTGCTTCTGAACTCCTGCTGTTCTTTTAAAAGTGAATTTGTAGTATAAATTATTTTAGAGCACGATAAACTCAAATTTTAGAGGGATTTGCAACACATTGAGGTAGACATCATAATTTAAATAATATACTAAAAAAAATTGACATAACAAATAATTAAGAAAACAAAAATAATGTTAATAAATCAACCCCTTCAAGTAATTAAATATTTTTTAAATAAACAAATAAGTTGTATTTATTTTAAATCAACTTATAATTATGAATACAAGCTTTTAAAACAGTGCACTGTGTTGCATACAGGCTTGGAGTCTGTAATTTTTCGCCTTCTTTTGTCATAATCTAAGCCTTTATTCAATGCTTTATTCTCAGTTAATAAATAAATGTACTCCTCCATTCCAAATTTCAATCACCGAATTCTACACATTAAATAGTTATTTACGTTATAATATTTATACAATGAATGTTAAAATATTTCAGAGAGGTTATAATGGAGAAACATAACAAAAGTAGGAACCATTCTTCATGTGCTTTCACACATGATTCTGATGACCTTGTGATTTTCAGAATTCTAGGAATTTCTTAATTCTTGTGATTGGAATAATTGTGAACCAATAGTTGTCTTCTCTATTATAATAAGAAGAAGAAGAAATACAAAAGAATCCTTAAATAAAGTGCAAAAACAAGTCTCATACAAAAACAATACAGTCAAAAGAGAGCAAAACAAACTAAACGGCTTTACAAGCACAAAAGAAACGACTTTACAAGAACAATAAAAGTCTCGTATAAAAACAATACAGTCAAAAGAGAGCAAAACAAACTAAACCTATAAAATAAAGAGAGTAAAATAAACGGCTTTACAAGCACAAAATAACTTCTGGCAAATCTCTGTTGTCGCTGTAATTTGAAAATTAATTTTGCATTGTCGGAATCCGTGTGTTCAGCGAGCATTGTCCGTACCTGTTTATAAAATAGAGAAAAAAAACGTTGAACAAAATTTAACATCAACATAAAATATTTTTCCCATTAGAATATGAAAAACGAATGTAATTTCATATTATCACACAATTTTATGATTAATACATTTTAAAAGTGAGATTTTTTTACAAAATTCAACAAAATAAAAACTTCTCACCTTTTGGGTTTTACGTAAAACAAAATAATTTGCTTATTAAAATAAGGAAGAACAAACTTTCATGTTGTCAAACAATTTTATAATAAATACAAAATCCAACAAACAAATTTCTTTCTTTTGATTGGTAGGTGTTTATCCTCATTGTAATAAAAGAATGGAGAAGGTTTACCTTGTTTCATTTTATCCGTTATCCAAAATGAGGTTGTTTTACTTTATTATCGATTTAGTTTTTTTTTTTAAATGATAAAATCTATCATATTTGTTTAGTTAAGTTAGTAATAAGAACCATAATCATTAAAAATCTTATTATATATATTATTTGTGTTATTTTGTTTGATACTTTTATGTTACTTTGTGTGATTGTTAAATATGATTGTTAAATGAAAAAGTATGTTAAATCAATAATGTTTTTATTAAAAAGCATAACTGGGAATTACGGTCTGTGTGTCCTGACATATGCTTGCCGCTAATCTCTTATTGATATTTTCCACTTTGAGGGAAACAATTCGTGTTTTCAAAATATTCTCCACTTGGGCCTTTTTCATGGCGTTCAATTCACGAAACTTCAAATGCTTAATGTCGGCCTTTTGGGTTGGTTTACGTGTTTGGTAGCTGATTTAGGAATTATTTTGTTTTCCAATTTCAGGCGGTGAAGTGTATATGTACAAATCCTATGTTCCTGCCATGGTTGTTTGGCATTAAACAAAAATATTCGAAGTTACCCGATGAACTGATACCGATTCCGAGGCATAGGGGCAGAAGGTGAGAAGTTTTAAATAGACGCTTCTACCATATTTACTGATGCTTCTTCGATACGCAGCACAGGGGCGAATTCTTAAATAGAAATCCCAGACATGAATGGATCGCGGGGAATCTTGGCTTCCGATGGAGTTCAGGAGACGAATTTTTGGGGGTTTATAGTGAATCCCAATTCAGAGACAGGCCTGCAACGACTCTTGTCTTGGCTTTTGGAAAACACACCAAGAGGAACATTATAAACCAGCGGATATCTGAGGGACACCAGCGAAACCAGCGGAGCACGAAGAAGACACGCGGAGGAATATGGTTTGCTGAATAGCTGACGAAATGAACAATGTTTTCAAAAAGAACTTCATAGAGAAAAAACTCCATGCTGCCTTCTTCGGTCCCTGCCTGATCATGGGATATAATTACCTGAAATTTTAACCATGGGCATTCTGTACCTAACAAAATATTCTTAAACAGTTACTCTGTAAAAGAAAATTTAACCCGAAATTTTAACCATGGGCGTGCTTCCTGCAATAGCCTGCATTTTCTTTGGGGTAATTTTTCTTCTTCCTGCAAATCGTACCAATTTTGGAGACCAAAATATGAAGAAGTTAAGTGGAAAGAATACGAACAGACAGAATATAGCCTGAGCGAACCGATCAACTCCATACGAATAGACAAAATAAATCCCGACCGTTTTAACTCCATGCCGCCTTCTTCGGTCTTTGTCGGATCACGAGATAAAATAACCAAAAATTTTAACCATGGTGTGATGTACCTAAACTCGCTTATTACCAGGCGACGCATGTCATAGTGTTAATGGCCAAGGAGACGAGGAATATTTTGAGACTGCGTCTCCTTTGTGAAAACGCCTACGGCGTAAATATATTGATTTTTTTAAAATAGTTAATTATTGAAATAAAAATTTAATATCATAAAAAATAAATTATTTCATCTAAGAGTATATTGAATTTAAATATATTTTTCATATTAAATAAACACGTCATAAATAATTGAAATAAATAAAATAAAAATAAAAATAAAACTTATTATATTCAAATTATAAAAATAGAAATTAAAAAAATATGCATATTTTTTCCCTTGGAAAAAAAGCGTAATTTATTTCTTCAAACAAAATTACATTCTATAGATACAGTTAAAATTGTATTTCAAGTTCAGTTGATAGCTTCTTTTGAAGAGGATCTTCTAAAATCCAGACAATAACAAAAAAACACATATAGTTCCATTACAATGTTTTCGAAGATATGTTGTCATGATCTTGACACAAAACCTGTTCTAAAAAATGGTAAGCTGAATATTGTCGGTTTTTTGGATGACAGCCTTATAGAGCAAAAGAAAAACATATGATCCTGTAATATGTTCATAAAGAGTGATATAATAGTGTAGCTGTAATATAAGCAATTCTAAATGGTCTCATCCATATTTTTGCATCTTACCAAGAAGTTTAATGTACCTACTTCCATTCAAGAATAATTAGTCAACTAAGATCCAATTTTCTCTGAATCCTTATGTTTCGATCATGCCAACATTTATTCCTATGCTTCGATCATGCCAACATTTATTCCTATGCTTCTTGTCATATCCCCACATTTTGATCGCCAGAAGTGTTGAACTTGCCTAGCACCAAGGGGGTCAAAAGATGCATTAAATAAATTAACCTAGGATATTTTATTTAAATGTCACTTAGGAGGCATGTACTTGGTATATTAATTGTCATTATATATTATTATGCAATTAATTAGGTGGAAAATAAGTTTCCATTAATAGGAGGGCCACTTGGGCAAGCCAACTTGCCAAGGGAAAATTAGAAACTGTATGACACAATCAACCAAACAGGAAAAAGGAAAGTGCCAAAATATATGACAAAAGCAATCAAATTAAAAAGATGCAACAATTGACAAAGGAGGGTGCAGTTTCCTTTTTGGAGTTCAGTCATAAAAATAGGAAAGCCAAGAAAAGTTGTAATAAGGAAAAATAGCAACTATGAGTCAAGGAAAGCAAAGTTTCCAAATTGTATGAAGGTGGATGAAAGGTAAACATCTTTATTGTCTTACACATGCTAATTTACTCAAAGAGGTCAAATTTGTGTCTAGGGTTAGGGTTTAGCAAGTGGTAACTTGCTAACCAAGTGATTGACTTGCTCAACAAGTCACCTAGGTTTATTTAAAGACAATTGGAGCTCCATTTCTGTGTTTTTGGATGTTTATTATGTTAATGTTTATGAAGCTAAGGCTTCCTTGCTTATTTTTGTGCCTTAGGTTCTTGGGAGATGCACCCCAAGGTTCTCATTCCCTCTCTCGTCTTCCCATCTTCTCCCCCTTCTCATTGCAGGTTACATTGGAGCTATGGAGCAGCCTCTCTGAGTTGATTCAAGATTTGTTAGCCACCTATATCCATCCATTACTGTACATCATATTTCATTAACAGGTCCAAGAGTTTTCAATATTTAAGGGTTCAAACCTCCATGCCCTTCCTTGTATTATGTCAATAAAATACATTGTAATGATGCACAATGTTGAAGAGAGTGTTATAGTTAATTGATGATAGTAATTTAAAGTTTATTGGATTTAATAAGATATCATAAACATTCTCTACAATTTTTATTCCAATCTGATTCGAAATGGCTGAGATTTACTCATTTTAAGTCAACCTAGTCTAGATTTGCATTGGAAAATAACTAGTTTTACTAAAACTGATGTAAAACAAGTTCTGTAAACTAAAAATGAGTTTTGTTAGTTCCTATGGGTCAATAACAGGACCACCTTCCTATATAAAACTCCAAAACCTTTTTTATTTGGGGTTGTACTATGTTTTTGTATCCTCCTCTGCGCAGGGTTCCCCTTGGCCAAAACTATCAAAATTCCCCAAATTCACCCAAAAATTATTAGAACTTTCCAGAACATTAGTAAAAAGTATAAATACTTTATTTATGTTATATTAATGCTGGAATAAACCTCTGCACATTCCCAGAATCCCCTGGTTTAAACACACCGAACTGCTCTCCTTAGTTTCACGGTTTGGCTGCCCAAAAGCGTGGTAGTAGGTTTCCGTAGTGCAGACTATAAACCCTAAATGGAACCAGATATAAATGTGTTAGGGGAGATGAAATTCCATGTCTGATTGTCTTTGGTTGCTTTCCACTGCTCACTCCTTTTGCTTGCAAAATTTCCTAGAATAAACCCCTTATTTGCCCAGTCCAAGAAGTCATTGTGTAAATTAATTCAAGTTCAGAAATTTTAATATAATTTACAGAATTGAAGAGTGTTCAGGTCTGTAAACCAGACTTGGGACATCACAGTGGTATCAAAGCACTTTCCTTGGCTCAGCGTGTGGAAAGTAACTCTCAGTGGAAAAGTAGCTTAGCAATATCTTCAAGTTGCAGTTGTGGAATTAGTTCCAGCCATGGAAGATTTAGAATTTGAGTTGTTTCAGGAAGGAGAGCATTCAAAATTGGATGATAGAGAATATTTAAGAATTTTGATGTAAAGAACATTGAAAAGGCTGAAATATGTATCTCAAAGTATCATCCAATTAGATCAAGAGACTAGAGATTTCCTTGCCAAGCAAACATGGAGAAGGGAGTAGTAGTGTCTCTCAGCATGAAGGAAATAAAGTTGGAGAGTCTATGTTTTCAAAAAAATTAATACATATAGGTTCTTTGAATACAAAGAAGCCATCAAGAAAGGAACTAAGTTGTTCCACTTCTCAAAGTAAAGGGGAAGAAAAGAGGACCAAAAGTGAAGATTCATTAGAGCCATATGCACATGGTTTCTTTGAGAAATTATTTGGGTTTTCCTGAAAGAGAGATCATCGTATTTGCAGCATCCGTGAGGATGATGAATCACCAAATCCTCCATCAGAAGGAGATGAAGAAGATCCATGCACAACTAAATATCCAATAGTCCAACATCTAGTTGTTGGTAACGTGGAAGGTGAGATGAATCCAAATTTCTTTGTGGCTGATTTCAAGATAAGTGCAGAAGATATGGGGCAGATTGATGATGGTGAGACATCTTTTGGATCTGATCCAAAATATAAACATGATTCAGATTTGCAGTCACCCTTTGAGACTCACAAGGACGCACAAATTGAGCACATCTCAGTAGGGTGTGAAGCAGAGAAATGGGTGGGTGAACAAGCCATCATAATTCCACCACATAAGGAGGAGAACATCACACATGGTGAGTTAGTAAATTCTGATTTTTATGTGCCATTGTGTAAGTCTGATATGGAAGCCACTTCCAGTGAAGAGTTCAAAATGGTTGAGCCCCCTAGTGATGAGGTTCAGAATTCTGGTGTCAAAAATGAATGCAGTATGAAGGATGAAACTTTGAGAGAATATATTTCTGGTGCACCAAGGATGAAAGAGCACTTAAATTATAGCCCAAATTATGTTGTTGAGGACTTAAAATATGAATATATTACAGCAACAACATATGGATCATATTTCAAAACCTCAAGTGCGCTGCATGAAATTGATCCGGCGATGGAAAATGATGCGGAGGAACATCTACAAGAACCTCATCTTCTTGTAGGGTCATTGAAGATGGAAGAAAAAAAGATCCAAGAGGCCCTGAAAATTCTCCATGACACCCATGATTCAGTGTCAAATATATGTTGGGAAGTTGCTTTAATGGAAGACCAATCTTCCTTTGAATCCATGGAGAATATCTAAAAAGCAGTGTCCACAATCAAAGGTAATTTCTCACAATTGATTTTAGATAAAAATGACATGTTTGAGCTTATTGAGTTATTACGGGAAGCATCACTGCATGATGACGAAAGTATTTGCATATATGAAGAAGAGAACTACAAGCTGAAAGATGATTTGTTGGTCACCCAATATTCTTTGAGATACACTCAAAGTGCCCTCTTAGAATCACAAATGAAGATAGAACAATTCCAACAAGAGTGGAAAGAATTGACTGAATCCTCAATCTTTCCTAAGAGTCATCCCTTTCGGGTAAATGGCATGAAAAAATATAGGGAGGAACCTCATGAGTGGGTGGACCATGAGGAGCATTCTATTCGCTATGTGCTTAAAGTGTGTGCAGAACAGTTTTATGAGAACCAAGCACTTGATTTCTTTCCAAGGAAACTTCCTTGAAGACAGTCACTTGCCCATGGAAGAGTGGGATGAGAGCACCCAATTTGGGCCAGCCAATAATGAAAAAGTTGCAGCCATAAGTCTGATTACTGAAGGTTACAAACATGCAAATAAGGTTCACAGTTCTTTCCCACATGTCCTAGATTCATAAACACCAATGGTGAAAGAACAGTGGGTGAAGAAATTTTTCTGGTTTGTGTCGCATGCACAACAGGGGGATCATGATTTGTCCCCATGGGAGATAGATCCTATTGCAGAAGATATGGATGATTATAGATCATATAAATTAGTAAGAAATATCTCTGATTCATCCACTTGATGGTTGGATAGAGGAGTCACTGAAGAGGAAAATATGGAAGGTAAAAGTTTTATGTCTTGTTGCAAGAAAATTGTTTTTAATATTGCTGATTTTTCTATTAAATACAAGCAGCAGCAAAGGCATGTGTGTGCAACCAATTTTGACAAGAAGGCATCAGATATACACATACTTTCAATGTATGGGTCAATTGATGGATTTTTGCACCCTTGGATCAATGGCAGAGAGTTGAGCCATTGGATGAAGAGGGGAGCACCTGTTGAGTTCCATAGAGACATATTTGGAATGAAGACCTTGGGAGGGAAATTTTTTTATTTCTGCAATAATTTTGTTGTTGTGACTGACGTTGTCTTGACATGTGAAAAGCAACAAAGAATTATTTTTCAGCTATTATATACCTCCCATACACATGCACATGAGGTGCATTCTGATTTGCATGTGCTTGAGGATTTTGAGGTCAAGCAATATGAATATCAAGCACTTTCATGGTTCATAAGAGATTATGAGTTACCTCTAGGAAAATGTTGTACAATATTGGAGGAGGCACATGATCACACTATCACTCAGAAAACTAATGGAGGAATTTGTGGATCCACTATCTTGATTGACGAACATTATAGGGATTTGACTCACAATTCTTCACCCCACACTTCTATTTTAGCCACATCATGTGGGGATGAAAATTGGGTGAAAAGATTTTTTCCTGTCGATGCCACAAGAGGAGCATGATACTTTTACTCTTCCAGATGAGGTATTGATGGTCAAACCATGTGGTTTGACAATTGCATTAGTAGTAACTGAATTATTCCCACCTGAATCATTTAGCATGAAAGTTTGTCCGTCCATTGATTGGGTGGCTAGACACATGATTGAGATGTGTGCACTGGAGTGTAAACATCTTGCTTGCATCAATGGAGAGACATTGGACACATCAAAGAAATTGTATGAGTAATGGAATGAGCATGTATGGATGCTATATGATGCTTTCAGTATACAGGGAGAGGCATGGGATAACCTCTTGTGTATTCATAACAATAGTGATGTGAGTTCCAGTGCTAGCTTGCACATAGATTTTCATACTTTAGAGAGGCTCAAGATGATTTGTTCTCGCATTAAGGAATTCAATGTCCGGTGGGAGATTTTTAAAAAATTTCAGTTTGGCATGGGGAGAGATAAGATTCCAGTATGGTGATATGATTTTCATAACCTCATTTTCATCCTCTACAATGATAAAATTTTGTTGTTTATACTGATGGGTGGAAGGAGGAAGATAAAACCATGGGATCCTGACATTCTTAGGAATGACATAGTTCAAAAGGTGGCAGCAAAATTTGGGTCCTTACAGAGGAGGCAGTGGGATCCAGGAATTCTACTTAGATACCTTAACCGAGTTAGAAAATTTTCTAAAGGAAGTGGTATAAGGGAAATGACTATGATCAGAGTGGTGCTACAGAAACATGGTGGACAAATTTACAGCACTCTGTGGTGCTTCTGCTTGAGGACAAGCAGACTTGGGAGAGGAGGACTATCATATCCCCACATTTTGGTCGCCAGAAGTGTTGAACTTGCCTAGCACCAAGGGGGTCAAAAGATGCATTAAATAAATTAACCCAGGATATTTTATTTAAATGTCACTTAGGAGGCATGTACTTGGTATATTAATTGTCATTAAATATTATTATGCAATTAATTAGGTGGAAAATAAGTTTCCATTAACAGGAGGGCCACTTGGGCAAGCCAACTTGCCAAGGGAAAATTAGAAACTGTATGACACAATCAACCAGATAAGAAAAGGGAAAGTGCCAAAATATATGACAAAAGCACTCAAATACAAAAGAGGCAACAATTGACAAAGGAGGGTGCAGTTTCCTTTTTGGAGTTCAGTCATAAAAATAGGAAAGCCAAGAAAAGCTGTAATAAGGAAAAATAACAACTATGAGTCGAGGAAAGCAAATTTTCCAAATTGTATGAAGGTGGATGAAAGGGAAACATCTTTATTGTCTTACACATGCTAATTTACTCAAGGATGTCGAATTTTTGTCTAGGGTTAGGGTTTAGCAAGTGGTAACTTGCTTAATAAGTGATTGACTTGCTCAACAAGTCACCCAGGTTTATTTAAAGACAATTGGAGCTCCATTTTTGAGTTTTTGGATGTTTATTATGTTTATGTTTATGAATATAAGGATTCCTTGCTGAGTGTTGTGCCTCAGGTTCTTGGGAGATGCGCCCCAAGGTTCTCATTCCCTCTCTCCTCTTCCCCTCTTCTCCCCCTTCTCATTGTAGGTTACATTGGAGCTATGGAGTAGTCTCTCTGAGTTGATTCAGGATTTTTTAGCTACCTACAACCATCCATTACTGTACATCATATTTCATTAACAGTTCCAAGATTTTTCAATATTTAAGGGTTCAAACCTCCATGCCTTTCCTTGTATTATGTCAATAAAATACATTGTAATGATGCACAATGTTTAAGAGAGTGTTATAGTTAATTGATGATAGTAATTTTTAGTTTATTGGATGTAATATGATATCATAAACATTCTATACAATTTTTATTCCAATCTGATTCGAAATGGATGAGATTTACTAATTTTAAGTCAACCCAGTCTAGATTTGCATTGGAAAATAACTAGTTTTACTAAAACTGATGTAAAACAAGTTCTGCAAACTCAAACTGAGATTTGTTAGTTCTTGTGGGTCAGTAACAGGACCACCTTCCCATATACAACTCCATAACCATTTTTATTTGGGGCTAGACCATGTTTTTGTATCCTCCTCTGCACAGGGTTCTCCTAGGCCAAAACTGCCAAAAATCCCCAAATTCACCCAAAAATTGTTAGAAATTTCCAGAACATTAGTAAAATATATAAATACTTTATTTATGTTATATTAATTTTGGAATAAACCTCTGCACATTCCTAGAATCCCCTGGTTGAAACAGACCGAACTACTCTCCTTAGTTTCACGGTTTGGCTACCCAGAAGCGTGGTAGTAGGTTTTCGCAGTGCGAAATCTGAACCCTAAATGGAACTAGATATAAATTTGTTAGGGGAGAGGAAATTCCATGTCTGATTGTCTTTGGTTGCTTCCCGCTGCTCACTCCTTTTGCCTACAAAATTTCCTAGAATAAACCCCTTATTTACCTAGTCCGAGAAGTCATTGTGTAAATTAATTCAAGTTCAGAAATTTTAATATAATTTACAGAATTGAAGAGTGTTCAGTTCTGTACACCATACTTGGGACATCACATTTCTCTACCTATTGATTAAACCCTACAAGTATTCTATCCCCCTCTAAGTCCATTATCTCATTCAACCTACTCTGTAATGATTGGTTAGTTGACATATTTTTAGCCAATGCAATGCACAAGCTAGGTGCAAAAAAATCTACAGGAATCATTGGTTCCTTCTCGTAAACCCATTGGAAAGGTGTAAATTTAGTCAAACTTTTGCAAGTGGTACGATAATCCCACAACGCTATTGGAATCCTCTAGCCCCAGTCATCCTACTCTACCATATAGTCTTTCGTTAATGCATTCTCAAACACTTTATTAAATGCTTTTATTTTTCATTTTCTTGAGAGGGATATTATGGTGTAATATTTTGGTGATGTATCATAAATTCCTACTTTAGTTCCCTAATAGTTGCATTAAAAAAGTGTTATCCTTTTTCACTCATCAGTTCCTTCAGACAACCAAATCTTGTGACAATATTCTCAAAATAAAATCGTGCATCAATCTCCACTATATAGTCCTTAATGAGGACAACTTCTTCCCAATGCATTAAGTACCTATTTATGGGTGATTTTGTTCAGTCATCAACCAGAAAGAACTATCCTAAACTAGGTCCTTAAGACAATTCCCAATTAGTTTGGAATGGCTAACTCTAATAGGAACAAAGGCCATGCTACCTATAACTGTTTGCTCTCTGTGGAAGATAGTCTCCATAAATTTTATCTAATTCCTAAGTTCTACTAGGACCACTAACTGTAAAGGTTATTCTACAAAAAAAGAAAAATTAAAACTAATATAAATATACTACAGTAGCAAGGAAACAAAAGTTGTGTAGCTACTGAAAATAAACAAACTATTTCTATCTAAACCAATTACAATTATCTTAGCTAAGAGAAACGTTTTAATTAACTCAAATAGTTAATAGATTTGAGTTATTTAGGTTAATCATGTTCTAATCATATTTAATAATAAAAATCAAATCGTAATTGGAACATGTTAAAATGCTCGATTAAATGCTTGAATATAATAACAATACAATTATTATTATTCAAAAATAAGAATATGTTAAATTCAAATCTATATAACTGGCGATCGACATAAAAATAATATATGCAAACATAAATCACAAATGAATGAGAGCATAGTAACAATGAACATAAAAATAGGCTATGAGAAATCTACAAACTAAATACAAAAGTATATATAGTCAACACAATAAGTACATGTTGCAAAACCTCATAATTCAAAACACTTACAAGTTATAAATTGATTATATGAAATGAATAACTAGTATCTATAAAAAATTCTATAAACATCTTGGCTATAAAATACAATTGGTAGTTTTAATTTCATAACACTCCATATGAAGTTGAATATAAAATATACATTAAGAATAGGAGTCGAGTACTAAATTAATAAACTGATTCAATTTCCCATAGCTATGAGATATCACTTTAAGTAATAGCATAATCAATCAATGAAACATTAGTCAATAAATTAAATCCAATGATCTTGAGAATTAATACCATTGAATTAGGATAATCAAATCAACATGTAAAAGGAAAAAACAAATTCCCCAAAGAACCATATAATCGTAAGAGATATCAATGGAAACAAAATTTCGATTGATTTTCAAATTAAAAACTAATATAATATTAATCACATGGATAGTAAATTTACAGAAGATCAGTAAACAATTAAATATGAACTAACTTTCAATTCATCAGCAAAATTGGTAACGGGGACCAACTTGCAATTACAATGTTTGCAAGAACCAACTTGTTGGAGGCACCAATCTCCCTAGTTAATCATAGATGTGACAAATATTGCATACCCACCTAATTTATATTTATATGTTGTTCTTCAGATATGGTAACCTTCTTGACTCTCTGTGACATGACCTATGCACTTCCTATAACTCATGCATATCTTTTGTTGGATTTAATACTACACTATTTCTTACTTCAAGTGTTCCTTCAACAGTGACTTTCATGTTGTGTTCCATACTTTGCAAAAAAAATCTAAATATTGTGCACCAATTTTTATTTTGCGTTGCATAACAATTCTAAATTTTGTATATCGATGTACTTTCTTTCATTGTCGCACTCTTCTCTATCACTTTCTTCTCTACACAAGATTATTTTCAGACTCTTCTTTGCACAAAACTACTATTACACTTTGCTTTGTCTCACTCTTCCCTACGCAAGACTACTGTCACATTTTTCTCTATTGCACATCATTCATAACTATCACACTATACTCTACTTTGTGCAATAAAGTCTTCACTACTATCACATTCGGTTATGCCACACTTTTCTCTACACAAAAGTATTATTACACTTTGCTCTATCGCACTCTTCCCTACACAAGACTACTATCACATTTTTCTCTAGTTGTACTCTTCTCTTTGCAAGACATTATTTGACAATTGTCTCAATATACTCTGCTATGAGTAATACAATCTTCACTACTATCACCTTTTGTTATGTCACACTTTGCCCTACACAAGATAGTAATCACTATTTTTACACTCTGTTATGTTGCACTCTTCTCTACATAAGGCAATCTTCACTACTGTCACACATTGTTATGTATTACTATGCTTTGTGCAAGTAAGTATTAACTATTGTTACACTATACTTTATGTTGCATAAGATAATATTCACTGCTATCACACTCTATTATGTCGCACCATGCTCTATGCAAAATAATCTTCACTAATATCACTCTCTGCTCTATGCAAGACAATCTTCACTACTGCACAATATCCAACTTTTGCATTGCTTCATCATCTATTAAAAAACATATCTTCCTCTTTACAAGGTTCACCTTCTTTCTTTTACCTTCTTAGATACCCTAAGAAAAACCTTCAGGAGTATTTCATTGAGAATATATTAAAAACCCAGAAAAAGTATTCAGATCCTTTTTCAAGCCCTAAAATACCTTTCTCTTCCACAAGTGCACACCTTTTCATATATCCATATGATGGATGATTGAATGAATGAACATGGGAGAACCTCCTTCTATTTATACAATTCTTAAATCTCTTTTTGGGCCGACATAACATTGTTCAATATCTTAGCAGGGACGATCTAACATTTTAGATGGGTTGAATTTATAGATTCTTTCATATCACCTCATTCCTATGGATTTAGAAGGAATTCTATATACAGTTGGAAAGGTATTAGAAAAATATTTCCAACCATGTAATGTATACTCCAATTTGATCTAGTTATCTGGAGTAAAATTGTATTCAAATATAGGGTATCCAAACTAGGAATTCAAAAACAATATTTCTAACAATCTTCATCTTGCAATCTCTCTATATAGTATCTCATTGTCTCTAACATTAATGAAAAAAATATGTCCTTGAGCTTAAAATCAATGACAATAATATTTTCATTAATCTTCGCCTTTGTCATTGATGGAAACCTTCAGACAATTATGCAACAAACCTGTAGATAATCCCCTCATTTGCAATTTTGTATCTGTGCAATTATTTTCTTGCTCAATTATGTCTTTGGCGCATTTTCATTATATATAAATTCTCCCCCAGTGAAATTTATCCCCTTTTGACATAAATGGAAAATGTATTCTCCCCTTTAGCTTATGTGTATCCTTGTGTTTGCATCTTGTTTTTTGTCTACAATTCTCCATTTTCCTGTATAACTATGTTATTGGCAAAAGATTACTCCCCTAATATTTTTGTATCTATTTAGAGATAATAAAAAAATACAAACATTTTTTATCAGAGATATTCAAATTTATATCTGGTACCCTATTTGTAAAGATTTATGCAATATGTTCCTTATTAGCAATGTATTCCAACTGAACAATTTGTTCTGAAACTTGTTCCCTTAAAACATTATACTTGATTGGAATGTGCTTAATTTTTGAGTGCATAACAGGGTTCTTGGATATGTTTATGGCACTAGTATTGTCAAACATTAAGGAGTCTGGATTTGTGTATTATACCTTAATGTATGGCAATGTTTTAATCATCCATAGAAATTGAGTGCAACAAGATGCTGTTGTAATGTACTCATCTTCTATTGTAGACAAATAAATTAAAGATTGATTTTTGCTCAACCAAGATATTAAATACTTACCCAAAAATAATCCTCCACTTGTACTTTTTCTATCATCAATGATTCCAACCCAATCTGCATCAGTATAGGAATTTCCAATAAAATCCTCACCTTTTAGATTCCACAATCCAAATTCCAATGTACCTATTATATATATGAAGATCCTTTTGATTGCATGAACATGTGCTTCTTTTGGAACTGACTAAAATATTGCAACTAATCCTACTTCCTACATAACATTTAGGTTTGATTTGGTCACATACAATAATCTACCAATCATTGACCCGTACTAAGTTTGATTTGCTTCGAAGGATTCATCTTATTGGCTCAATTCGCAGTCTGTAATCATGGGAGTATTGATAGGTTTACATACTCCTTTCCAAACTTTTTCAACTTTGTTTAATATGCTTGGTTTGAGAAATAAATAGTCCTTGTTTAGATTGGGAAATTTTCAATAAGAAAGAATGACAACGCTCCCAGTATATGCATCTCAAATTAATTTGCATCTGTTCGACAAACCTTTCACTTAAATTGTCAACATTACTTCCAAAAATGATGTAATCTACATATACCACAATAATAATCATATTTCCATTCAAACTTGATGTAGAGATTATTGCCTACAAATCCTCTTTTGAAACATTGTTCTTGTAGGTATTTGCCAAGTTTGAATACCATGCTCTAGGGTATTGATTTATATCATAGAGTGCTTTATTCAATCTACATACATAGTCTTTGTCTTCTAAAAGTTTAAATCCCCTGGGATACTCAATGTATACTTATTCTTCTCATTTTCCATTTAGAAATGTTTACTTGAAAACCATTTGGTAAAATTTGAAATTCTTGTAACATGTGAATGCTAAAAGCTCTAATGGATTCTAGTCTATCCAAAAGAGAAAAGGTTTATTCAAAGGCATTGTCTTCAACTTGAGAATGTCCCTTACAAATCAATATTTCCTTGTTTCTGACAACTTTTCCATCTTCATTTAAATTATTTCTGAATTCCCACTTTGTTCCAATCACATTTTTGTTTTAGGTCTCAGGACAAGTTTTCAAGTTTGGTTCTTCTCAATTCTATCCAATTCTTTATTCATAGAAACAATCCAACTCTCAACTTTAATTTCTTTTGCAAATTTTTTAGGTTCTATTTTGGACAATAAAGAGAGATTGACTTGTTTAGAAATGCTTTCCAATTTTCTCCTAGTTTGTGTTCCTACATTTTTATCACCAAGAATTAAGTCCTTTTAATGGTTGTTTTCATAAACCTTGATGGGGATTGTGTATATTGGAATTCTATTTCTATTTTCTCTTGTTTTTATTATTCTTTATTGCATTATATTCCTTGTACTTGTTGTCTGACCTCCTGATACCTTTCTTCATCTATTTAAGCATTTACGCTTTCAACACTTTTTTTGTAATCTTTTGTTACAACATCTATAAGATTTTCTACTTGATGAATATCCAAGAAAAAATCATTTATCTTCCCTTGAATCAAACTTCCCTAGATCCTCATCCTCTCTCTTTATACAACACTTGATTCCAAATATTTTGAAATGTTTGATAGATATTGGTCTCCCTTTCCATAATTCATAGGGTGTCTTATCACTATTAACTTTGCTTTTCCCTCGATTTAAAATGTAGAATATAGTATAATCTGCTTCTGTACAAAATCTCTACCCAAGTCATTCTTGTATAATCAACAATAAGTAACATAGAGTAATTCTCTCCTTGTAGGCTTTGTGGTTTGGTTGGTCCACAAATATCTATATGCACAAGTTCCAATGGCTGATATGTTTTGTGTTCCTTTAGCTAGAAGCTTACCTTTGTTTTCTTTCCATGATAATATTCTTTACACACAATGTTTGAGGGTTATGTGATCTTTATCATATCCATTACTCATTGTTTAGTGTTGATTTTGACCAAGTTGTAAAAGTTAATATGGTCCATTCTTTTATGACGCAACCATATTTCATTTGTTTTCCCACGAAACATTTTTTTCCACTAATCCCATTAAGAATATATACAAATTGTTTGGTGTTCTGATTGATCTGGAAACTTATTTGCCTGATTTTTCCTTTCTAATCTCATATTCATGGGATTCAAAAGTATGAGTATTTCCTTGATCACATATCTGTATGAAGCTAAGAAGATTGTGTTTTAAGTATTCAACACACATAACATTTTATGTCTTAGGTCTTCCATTATCAATATTAAGTGTCCCTTCTCAAATTATCTTTGAACCGCCAATATCCCAAAAGGTAACATTACCTTCATTCTTATTCAAGGTTATAAACTTTGTTTTATCCATTTTCATGTGCCTTAAGCATCCATTATCGGTGTACCACTCATCCCTTTTATTTTGTACACACAACGTAGCTTGTATAAACATGGTTTTTTATTTCTCATGTTCCCTTGGTTCATGATTTTTCTCCGTGACTATTAGGATTTCTTCATTCTTATTTTTCCTGAAACCACTTCAATAGAACATTTCTATATGTCCATAATTGTTGCAATAATAACATATAATTTTATAATCCAATAAAGGATAAAATGAGTTGTGAATTCCTCTTTAGAATCCATAAGTATCTCTATTGTTGTTCCTCATTTAACTGCTTCATACATTTATTCTGTAGTCTATAGTTTTATGACCAAACCCATTGCAAGAGTAACAATAGCCAAAAAAAGCTTTACGATACCTAATTGTATGATTCCATATTGGTGGAGATATCTCTTTGATCTTGTCTTTGTGAGGAGGATATGTCTTCTATGGAACATCATGTTCTTATTTCATGTTGTCTTCAACATTGGTAGGGTTCTTGAGTATATGAACATAACTATCTCATATTCTATATAGTTGCATACATCTTCCTTTTCTTTTAACTGAGTTGTCAAATCTTCTTCAATTATCTTATCCACTTCAACTTGATGTTTTAAATTGATTATGATTTTTCTAGTTTATCATATTTCTCTTTTGTATAGATTAATTTATTTATGTAATTCTTCAGTTGTTCTTTCTACAACCATCTATTTTTTCTCAATCTATCTATTTCAGCCAAATATCATATGAGTTCTTGTTCCAAATTGACTTCCCCATCAATTTTTGTATTGTCTTTTTATTATAAACTTGAAGTTTTATTTTCCAAAACAACAGTCTCATTTTCTAGGGCCATGAGAAACTCTTTCATTTTACTGTCTCTATCATCAGAAGAGCCATTGTCTTCATTTGCATATAGATTATTCTTTTGTTTGTTGAACTATATTCACTTTATAGTCCTTTTATTCCTATAAACTTTGAATCTCGAGTCTTGTTATTAACTATTTATATTATTTGCATAAGGAAATTTAGTATAAAAGTTTTCAACTTCTCCACAATCAAAACATTTAAAAGGAAGCTTACCTTTGCATTTGTCTGATCCTCTCTTGATATTTTTGACAAAATTTGATTTTATGCATCTCATTCATTGTCTAAGTTGTCATTTGATTTGTATTCTTGCTTGTTTTTATTCTTTGATTCCTTGAAGGATGCTTATTTTCTTGATTATTTTTCTTCCTTGTATTTCTCAATCCTCATTTCATATGTAGAAAGAATTCCATGTACTTCATCCATTTTGAGATCATCTAGATTCTTCATTTTCTTAATGACATATATCTTGGAATCAAATATTCAAGGAAGTGATCTAAAACCTTTTTGCACAATGATTTCCTCATTAACATTTTCACCAAATCTGTTGATTGTGTTGAAAATTTCATCAACACAAAGGAATAAAAATACAATATTTTCTTCTTCTTTCATTTTAAGGCTCTCAAATTGTCCTTGATGGGCCTGCAATGTTTCCTTTTTAACCTTGTCATCCCATTAATATATAGTATGTAGCTTGTACCACATATATTTTTCTGATTTGTAATGCATGACCCTAGAAAATTTGGATTTCGCCAAGCCACACAAAATTGCATTCATGGATTTAGTATTATTTTCATCTATCTTATTTCCAACTGCATCTACAAGTGAAGTTGTTGGACCTATATAACTAGTCTTAATTGTATCCCAAATTTCAAACCTTATAGCCATCGAATACATTATCATTCTTATGCTCCAGAATGAATAAAATGGCCCATCAAATAAAGGATTTATGTTTGGGGAGAACCCTTATTGTCTATCCATGAGTGAGCATTGATCTTCCTTCTAATAGTTAAATTGTTCCTGAAGGAACCTGGTCTAATACCAATTGTTGGGTTTATGGTTATATTGAGAGGGAGTGAATCATAATAATGTAATTTTTCTTTCTTTAATCATTCATCAAATTGTTAAACCTTTTTATTGTCATTGATGTCAAAGCATGAATATTTTTGAACCTTTGTGTTATCATCAACAAGTCTGTTGTACGTTTGATGTCAAAATATAAACCATCAAGTTTAATGAATAAATAAGATTAGAATGATGTCAAACATACGAGATGGATAACTTGAGGCAAGAATAAATCCATCAAGAAAAGGCTCTTTATGTACAAAGTTGTTGTGAAGAAATACATAGAGAAGAACTTGAAGATGTATAAATCTAGTTTGAAGAAATACATAGAGAATAACGTGAAGATATATAAATCAAGTTTGAAGAAATACATGAGAATAAATGTGGAAGTTCAGGAAATACACAAATCCCACCCAGGAATGGGACATATGTGCAAAAATATGACTAAGTCAATGGATGTTAGTGTGTAAAATCCCACAAGTTGAATTACCAAAGGATACATGTCGACGCGGAGCAAATATGGTGGTTAGCTTGACCTAGAAGTAATAAATTTGGGGAGTCATCAGTTATAAGGAATCCCAACTTGTTGACACATTTCTTAAACTAGAAAGAGTATAAATAAGAAAGAGATGGAAGCATTGAAGTAAGCTTGGAGTTTGAACTTGAAGAAGATAATATGTTGGAGAAATATTATAATTCAACAGTGTCGGTGTGGGTTCCCCTTTCCCATCTTCCTCTGCATTGTTGGAATGACGAGGCCCTTCAAGCCATCAAAAATACCCTTGGTAAATACATTGACAAGGCAAAGCCAAAGGGGCCATTATTCTCATGCGCAAGAATATGCATGGAAGTCGATTTAGAGAAAGGCTTGCCAGAAGAAGTGGATTTGTTCATGGATGGATGGGAATATCTGTAGAAGGTCGATTATGAGAAGCTATCGTTTAAGTGCAGAAAGTGCCATGAATATGGGCACTTTGTCAAAATCTATCATAAAGAAGCAATAGATGGCCTTGGGAAAAGTCAATAAGAAGGATGGCAGCATGTGAAAAGAGGAAATAAGGCACATAATAACTCTCCCAATGACAATAATGATTACCAGCCAGAAAAAACTAAGGAGTACATTACTATTGCCAAGGAAATGGACATCAGCAATCCATACATAGCTCTTCATATATAAGAGGGAGAAATCCTCACAACAGATATCACTCCTGAGGGTGAAGAAATAGAAGAAGGTGGGGATTTGAAATCAAGCTTGCTACCAAATGCCAACGATGATGGGTCAGAGAAAGCTCTCATGGGATCTTCCTCCCTAGGTGGATCTTCTGTAGCAATGATAAAAAAAAGCAGACCAAATTTGAGGGTAGATTGCCCAGGCCAGTCCTCTTTGTAAGGATCACAAAAAATTCCAGATCAAGCTCCACCACCATCCACAAGGGGAATAAAAACACGCAGGCACCATAGGGAGCAGGAACCAAAAATAGAACTAGAGATCGATAGGAAGATGAGCATTGAGGAAAATAAGCTTCTTCAAAACACCAGAAGTGCCGGAGGATCAAGAGCGGATAGCAAGTCTCAAACAGGACCTCAAATGTCAAAGAATTAAAGATATTTGTCTCTTGGAATTGCTGAGGTTTGGGAAGCTCAAGAAAAGTGGAAGATACTAAAAACATGATCAGATCTAAGAAACCTGACATTCTGATGATCCAAGAGACAAAAATGGCTGAAGAAGGGGTAATGGACCTATCTCGACTTCATTGGCTAAATTACAAGGGAAAGCCATAAGCTCCAAAGGAGCTTCAGGAGGAACACCACCTTTTATAATTCAGAAAAATATGCAATGAAATTAGTAAAGGAATCCAATCATTGGATCCTCACTGAGTTGCAGTGCAGAGAAAAACTAGAGTCAGTTTTTTTTGTAATACATACGGGCCAATGCATTATAGGGATAATCTGATCTTTTGGGAAAATATCAATTTGTTGAGCAAGATCTTGCAAGGAAAAGATACTATTCTTGATGGGGACTTCAACGCCAACAAATCCCAGGTAGAGAAGAGGGGAGGCTCGATCATCAGAGACCCCTTTAGAGAAAAAATGGAAGATCTGATGGTAGATCTGGATCTTTTGGATCCCCCTATCAAGAATGGGAAATTTACCTGGAGCAACAAAATAACGGGCCCTAGTCATATTGCTGCAAGACTTGATACGTTTTTTACAGCTCCTCCTTTCTCCAAAGGGATGTGATCCCTACTTCTCTAGTCCTCCCTTCAGCAGCCTTCGATCATAAGCTTATATTCTTGTCTCTAACTCACTCTGAAAAGTTGGGCCCTATCCCTTTTTGTTTTAACCCTCTTTGGTTGCAGCATCAAAAGGCTATGGAAATCATTCAAGAGGCTTGGAACTCCAAGATCTTTGGCTCTCCTAGCTATATATGGGAGTCAAAGTTAAGAGCTACCCGTTTTTCTCTAAAACATTGGGCTAAACTTTCTTTCAAAGGGCCTTCATTTCAAAAGAAGCAAATTCAAGATGATCTGGTTTCTTTTCAAAAAAGAATGGAAGACGAAGAAGTGACCATGCTCGCTTTAAATCATGAAAAAGATTTGAATTTGAGAATGTTAATTAACAAAAAATACATAAATTTGAATTTGAATATGAGATAGTAAATTTAGAAAAAAAAGATAATTAAATTATAAATAAATGATAAAAAATACATATTTGTAATATACATCATTTATTGAAATAAAATATTACATGCTATATTATTTATTAAAATAAAATGAATAAATAAAAATATAAAACATTGTGAAAAATAAGATATTATAATATAGTGAATTCTGTTCTCTTTAAGTTATGTTAAATGTTTTTTTGCCTCCTTATCTGTTTCCAGTTCGTAAGGGTTTACCCCTTTAGCAGTTTCAAAAGCTTTGAACAGTCAGTTTGCAGGGTATTTTGGACAATCCCATGGCTGGTTTTCTATGACAGCCTTTTTGATGTATATTCTTTGATGAAACTACTATCTCTGTAACGCATGGCTGTGCGCAGCCCCCTTTTATATATTTATGTTCATAGTTTCTGTTAAAAAATAAATATAGTGAATTTATTTTTTCATTTTTTAAATAATATTATTAAATAAAAAGAAAATTAGAAGTTAACTATATTCAAACTATAAAAATACTGAAATGGAAATAATATTTGTAACATACAATTTGTAATATACGTTTATTGAAATAAAAAATGACATGAAAAATTAAATATTTGTATATTGAATTGAAATATTCTTTGTTATTTTAAAATAAAACATTATAAATAATTGAATCACAAATGATAAAAATAAAAACTAATTATATTCAAACTATAAAAATTGAAACATACATAAATTTTTAACATACATTAATTGTATTCGATTAAAAATATTAACATTGTTTTTCAAATATAAATTATTATTTTAAATATATTATTATAATTTTAAATTTCAACCAATATCAAATAGAAAGTTTTACATAATATGTGGTGTTCAATTATTGTACACAACATAGCACATCAGGACATAAAAGAGCACTATATAACGAAACACAACACAACATAACCAAAACACAACTAGATTATATATATATTTTTATATTTATTAAATTATTAGTTTTGTATTTTTATATTGTATGAAATTTTAAAATTTGATATTTATAATAGAGACGGTCCTATATAAAATAAGTTAATATTATAATGTTGTGAAAAAAAAAGTGAAATATTGAAATGTTGTAAAATAATGTATATAAGAAAAATGGTGCAATTGTAATGTTTATAAAATAAATAAAAAATATTAAATTGTTGTGAATGAAATGTATATAAAAATTATTGCAAACTATGAAATTACATTAATGTTTATAATTATTATTTTCTATTTAAATAATTAAAAAAACCATAAATTATTAAAAAATATTGTAAATGTAATGTATGTAATGTTGTGAAAAAAAATGTATATAAAAATGATGAAAATAAAATGTTTATAAACTAAATGAAATATTGCAATGTTGTAAGAAAAATATATATATAAATGATGAAAATGAAAGGTTTATAAACTAAATGAAATATTGCAACGTGGTAGGAAAAATGTAGACATATAAAAAAAAACACAGAATTAGCTTTAAACTCTAAAGACCAGAAAAATCAAAATCAAAATAGTTATTTGCAACATATATTTATTGAAATAAAATATATCATTAACATAGTAAATCAATTATATTATAATGAAACTATTCAATTTTCTCAATTATTTGGTAAATATTATAATGAAACTATTCAAATGTGTCAAATTTGACACTAGTTTTAAAAAATTTAATAGATTTTTTTAATCTTTTGAATTTATAAAATTATTTAAATTATAAAAATATAAATAAAATATACATATTTGTAAATATACTAATTTAAATGAAACTATTCAATTGGCTCAATTATTTGGTAAATATTATAATGAAACTATTTAAGTGTGTCAAATTTGACACTAGTTTTAAAACATTTAATAGATTTTTTTGGTAATCTTTTGAATTTATAAAATTATTTAAATTATAAAAATATAAATATAAATTACATATTTGTAAATATACTAATTTAAATTTTGTCATTTTTAACAATATAAATTCAAATAAAAAAGTTATTTATATTTAAATTGTAAAAATTATAAAACATATGTAAATTTGTAACATGCGTCATTTACTTAAGATTTTAACATTGTGAAAAAAAGTAATCGTATGATTTTTTTTTTAAATAGTTAATTATTGAAATAAAAATATAATATCATAAAAAATAAATTATTTCATTTAAGAGATATTGAATTTAAATTTTTTTATATTAAATAAACACATCATTAATAATTGAAATAAATAAAAACAAAATAAAAAAAACTTATTATATTCAAATTATAAAAATAGAAATAAAAAAATATATGCATATATTCCTCCAACACTTTCGATACCTCCTTCACCATGGAAGCTTTTCTCTGCGATCTTTACAAGTCATCTAAAGACTGAAACTGTATCTAGAGACTGAAACATCTGGAGAATGAAACTGGATCTTGCAAGTGAATAACGGTTGCCTGTCCTCAACTCTCATCACTCATCGTTGTAGCCTGTAGCAGCACGAGTCACGGATCTTGCATCGTTCAATGTACACCATGATTCACAGCCACAGGTGAGTTGTGGCTGAGTCTTAGTACTCGGGACTTGATTCTTGAGCTGGAGCTAGAGTATTATTCGACAATGATCTAAAGCTCTTTCCTGTGATAGGTTCCTGGGATAGTCTGCGATCTGAAAGAAAAATCTTAATTTATTATTCGGCAACAAAGTTCTCTCTGTGATCTGAAGCTTTGCTCTGCGATCTCAACAAGTCATCTTTGTTGGCTATCTGAAGTTGTGATCTGAAGGGTTTGGATCTCTCCAAATTTATGAGTGGAGTATCGAACATGGAGTTCTCTCTGTGGCAATCTGAAGCTAGGTTGCCGATATGAAACTAGGTTGGTGATCTAAGAATATTCGGCGATATGAAGCTAGGTTGGCGAGCTCTGCGATCTAACGCTACGTTGGTGATCTGAGAATATTTTGCGATCTGAAGCTAGGTTGGAAAGCTTTGCAATCTCAGCAGGGATACATCTGAAGCTTCTAAAGATCTCAGCAATTAATCTTTGTTGGTGATTTTGCGATCTGAAGCTAGGTTGGAATGGTTTGCAATCTTAGCAAGGATACATCTGAAGCTTCTGAAGATCTCAGCAATTCATCTTTGTTCACGATCTAAAGTTCTGTGATCTATCTATTTGAAGCTCTTTCATGTGATAGGTGCCTAGGATAGTGAAGCTCTACTGCGATCTGAAAGCAAATTATTCGGCAATGGAGTTCTCTCTGTGATCTCAACAAGTCATCTTTGTTGGCGATCTGAAGTTCTATGATCTGAAGTGTTTGGATCTCTACAAATTTTATTTATGAGTGGAGCATTGATCATGGAGTTCTCTTTGTGATCTGAAGCTCTTTCCTATGGTAATTCTATGATCTGAAGCTCTGCTGTGATCTGAAATTTCTGTGATATATTTTGAAGGGGTTTGGCGATCTCTGCGATCTCTCTAAAGGGTGGGTTTAGCGATCTCTGCTATCTCTGCAGTGCACATTATTAGAACTGTGGTGCCATGCCCTATTGAACTGCGGTGACTTCTATCTGAGGAGCTAAGGGTTGGAAGGCGATATGGAATGGTTGTATTAAGTGCACACATTCTTTATCTTATATATATATATATATATATATATATATATATATATATCTCTTTTTGTTCACAAATATGAATAATTCACCGCATCTACCAAAGATTATCAAAGGTAGATGTAGCATAATTACTCTAAATAGTCTTTGTGAGTATATTGAGTCTTTAGAGAAGGGTAGAGAAGAAAAAGAAGTAAGTTACAAACTGAGTTAGAAGCCATGATGGAAAATAAATTTACCACTCTTGAAGACAAGATCCAAAAGCAAATAGAAAATAAAATAAAACTACTGAAAAATAAAATGGAGGTAATGGAGATTAGATTCGAGGTAATAGAACAACAAAGCCAAGATAAAAACCAAACATCCCAACAAGGAGATGCTGAAACCTTAGAAAGTCTTAAAATGAAGGACATGATTAAATAACTAGAAGCATAAGTTAATAACAATGTCAACCTAAATAGTGTGGGAGGTAACTTAGACATCAAACCCATTAAAGAGGAAATGAAAAAATTGATAGAATTAGACCATGAGTGTGACAAAAGGACCTCGAACCTTATAATCTTCAGTTTTAAAGAGGAGGTAGTCGAGGATACATTAGCCATAGCCCATATAGAATTACATTAAAGATTACAAATTAAAAGAGCATGTCTCACAAAAGCAACAAGGTTGGAAAAATTAACTGAGAATAAAGGAGGGTTGATCCAGATAAAGGTGAGCTCTACTGATCATAAGCATGACATACTTAGCAAAACCTCAAGTCTAAAAGGAACGGGAATATTTATAAATGAATATCGTATTCCAGAATATCAAGCAGAATTAAGAAAGTAGGTTCAAAAGGTAAAAGAAGTTAGGAAGGAAGGAAAATGGACGATAATCAGAAATAGAAAAGCCGTTATTAGAGATAGAAACCAAAAATATAGTAATAAATAACAATTTAACGTGCTCCGGATTCTTTCTTGGAACCTTCGCGGCTTTCCTTGGAACAAATGCCCCAAGCTAATTTGGATCTCGAATGAAGTTGATATTATATTGTTAGTTGAAACTTGGGAGCATGAAGAATCTAATATTCCTAACATAGATGGCTTTGTACTTTGGTCAATGTGGAACAAACGATCCTATCGTAGAGGCATTGGTGGTATAGCTTGTTACACGAGGAAGAACATCACCCCCAATGCTAGGCTTTATAAAAAAGACCCTTGTAACCAGTATATTTGGATAGAGATTTATGGCATTAATGATAAAAAAAACCTACATAGCAATCTGTTATTTTGCCCCTACTAATTCTAAAATTTATAAGAAAAACAATTTCGATAAAAATTGTCCTTACAATGGTTTAGAGAATGATATTTTCTAGCCTAAGGAATGAAGGTAATATCCTCTTAATGGGTGACTTTAATGCTCGTACTTCAAGCAACCAAGCTATTCTTCTAAGCAATTATTCCAACCCTAATCCTCTTTGGTGAGATGAAGATATTACTCTAACTAGAAAGTACAATAGAAGCTCTAAAGATCTAGGGGAAAATTTGTTTGGGTCTAAACTGGTCAAGCTTTGTAGTGCTCAAGATCTCATAATTTGCAACGGTCTAAAGAAGTGGTCCAATTCTAGCCAGATGACCTGTATCCATGGACTTGGTAGCAACATGGTAGACTATGTTATTTCTGATATCCCTTCATACAATGAAATAATAAAATTTAGCATCCTAAATGACCATGGTCCTGACTCAGATCATAGACCTTTAATTGTAACTCTCAATTTTGTCATCATCCTTCTTCTCTATGCTGACGATATTATTCTTCTGGAAAGGGATCCGTCTGATCTTGATAAGAAACTACAAATTCTTAATGATTTCTTCTCTACCATGGGTATGGATGTCAACACTGACAAAACATAAGTTATGATTATCAAATCCAGGAAGGACACTTACACTAATTTTGTGTATGACAATAGCAACTTGGAGGAAGTGTCTTCTTACAAATACCTAGGAAATGATATTCATCACAAGCTCAACTAGAACTATAGCATTGAGAAAAAGGATTAATGGAGGGTGGAAAGCTTATTTTGGTCTTGAAAATAATTGTAAAGCAGCAAACCTTGTTGTCACGTCCCCGTCCCTCAACAGACGAAGAGAACGCGACGGACATCATACACATCCGGGCAACCGCCCCATGAACATAAACATAATTCAAAAGCTAAAATTAAAGCTTACAAGCATACATAGATGCCAACTCAATCATACAGCGGAAGCAAAACAAATACAGTATATAGTTGCAGAGGAGAAGTAACAGCAGCACTTATCTCTTGATGAAGAATTCTCCCGCAACCAGCTACATCGCTGCAACGTTCCACCCAACCATAGGCCAGCTTTCTCATCTATCTCTCAGCAACGCTGCCACCCCCGAGCTGGGAATGATTCCTTCAGGATAAGGGACAATTGCAGGCTTATACATAGCCAAGGGGCACAATAGCAAACCAATACAGCTGGGTTTCACAGGCTTTCAACAACCAAGCCAAGCCAGCACAGTCCACGGACTAACCACTGCATACTAGCAGCAAAACAACCCTTCACAGCTCTGTGAAGAAACAAGGACGACCAGGGATAATCCCAACAAAAGGTGAGACACAGCTCCAGCCTTCAAGGAAAATCAAAGTGGGTTTTGTCCCTATCGTGGCCAAAACAACTCAACCCAAATGCCCCGTGACCCAAAACGAATTTGAGCACCACCGCCCACAAAACATGGGTGAAATCAACAACACCCCAAATCGTGGGTGAAATCAACAGCTCATCCAAAGCAATTGAGCCATGGAAAAACTCACACAAACCACACTGGAAACAAAATTACAGACTCCTAGCCTGGGCGTGGGTAATAATCAACGCCAAATCCATAGCTCATCTTGTGAGGCAAAGATACAGCTGCACCGTCCACCAATCCGCAGAAGAAAATCACGTGGGTAAAACCCAGAAATTCCTGTGCGTGAGAGAAACAATTAGACCCCGTGAGGAATGAACAGCTCTTCCTGGGCTCGTAGGTAAACAACAACAGCTGAAAGGACGCGAAATTGGCTATGCGTGAGTAACAGCAACAATTCCCTCCGTGAAGGTGAGCAGCAACTCGTGGAGAGGAACAAAAATGCCATGGGCACCATGAACATGCGCGTGAGGAGAACAGAACAGGCAGGGCAAGCATGGGGTCGTGGGTGGAGTGTGGACGTGGGCAAAGGACTGACAGTCCTGCCACCCCACTCCCAAAGGCAATAACTGCCCATCCACCAGCAGCCATAACTGCCCAACCACCCAACAGAACATTGAAGAGGTTGAAAGAGGTTGAGTAAGACAAGGTGGCAAAACAACAAGGTAATAAAACATGGGTTTTTCCCCCATAAACCAAGGTTTGACATCCCCCACCCCTTATCCTTTGGAACCATGCCCTTTTCATTCAACGTTGCACTGCCGTAGCTGGTTGTGGTTTTAGTTTAATTGATGTGCGTGTTTACATGATGCCGAATTATAATGTGCCTTATAGCACAGCTTACCACCGGCAATTATCCCCATTGCTGAAACATACACAACAAAATCGATGGTGGGGATTTTGCCTTGAGGTCCTCACCACGATTAATTACAATATATACATCATGCAAACGAGGTCGAAACCGGGGACGTGACACTTGTGATGTAGGATAAAAGAAGCTCCTCTTTGAAACTTTAGTCACTCCTATTATCTTGTATGGTTGTGAGGTTTGGGGTTGAAGAATCTCTAGAAAATCCTAGAGGAAGATTGAGCAAATCCAAAAGCGTTTTATAACGTATAACCTCAACATTAAAATCAATACAACTTATCCTATTCTCCTTATAGAAGTGGGTCTTCCCTCTGTTGTACAAACATAAAATCAATAACATGGGAGACCATAGACTTCCAAATCTAGCTTTTAATTCCAACCAAAACCACCTAAGGCTCAAGCGATGTTGGTATAAAGATACCAGGGCTTGATTAAACCACTGGGAGATCGACAAAAATGTTGCATTACAAAGTATTAATAACATTAAAAATATTGTTACTTCTAAGTTTAAAGAGAAGATGTGGTGTCAAAGATATTTAGAGGCTAAAAGAAAATTAAGATATTATAAGGAGGTCATCAACCTTACTCTAGAAGACCAAAAGTATCTCTATGTTTTAACCAGTTCAAAGAAAAAAATAGTATAGCCAAGATAAGAACAAACTCTCATGAGTTCCATAGTGAAACAGGTCGTTGGAAAGTTCCTAAAACACCATGGGTGGAAAGGATCTATCGTCTCTGTGAGAAAAGGAACATTGAAGATGAAAACCACTTCCTCTTAGAGTGCCCTGCATACACCCACATTAGATCTCAATTTCCTAATCTTTGTTGTAATACTGACCTTCCTAGCCTTTTAACTTGTCAAAATTATAGTGAGCTCGGGACACTTCTCACTAAGCTCTTTCAGCATAGGAATACGATTTTAAAATAAACTAATTAATTTATTTGTTTTGGTTCGATAGACCAAAGTTTGGTCTCAATGGACGTTAACCATCATCATCATCATCATTTACGACATGAAAAATAAAGTATTGCATTTTAATTTTGATAAATTGTATTCTATTAAAAATAATATTTTTATTTTTCAAATATAATTTGTTATAAATTTATTTTAAAATATTAGTAAATTTTGAAAAAAAAATAATTAAATTATAAATAAATAATAAAAGTGCATATTTATAATAAACATCATTTATTGAGATAAAATATTACATGCTCTATTATTTATTAAAATAAAATGAATAAATAAAAATATAAAACATTGTGAAAAATAAAATATTATAATATGGTTTATTTAATTTTTAATTTTTTAAAATAACATTAAATAAAAATAAAAATAGAAGTTAACTATATTCAATCTATAAAAATACTGAAATGGAAATAAATATTTGTAACATAGAATTTGTAATATATATTTATTGAAACAAAATATGAAATAAAAAAATAAGTATTTCATTTTATATTGAATTTAAATATTATTTGTTATTTTAAAATAAAACATTATAAATAATTGAATCACAAAAAATAAAAATAAAAATTATGTATATTCAAATTATAAAAATTGAAATATACATAAATTTTTAACATATATAAATTTAATTCAATTAGAAATATTAACATTGTTTTTTAAATATAAGTTATTATTTTAAATAAATTCTTATAATCTTAAAGTTTAAACCAATATCAAATACAAAGTTTCACATAAATATATATGTTGCGTATAATTATTGTACACTACATAACACATACACGATAACCAAAACACAATTAAATTTTCTATTTTTATTTATTTATTAAATTATCAGTTTTGTATTTTTATATTATATGGAATTTTAAAATGTGATATTTATAATTGAAATGATTTTATATAAATGAGTTAATATTAAAATGTTGTGAAAAAATTAAATGTTTATAAAAATAAGTGAAATATTGAAATGTTGTAAAAAATGTTACAATTATAATATTTATGAAATAAAATAAAATAAAAAATATTAAATTGTTGTGAATGATATGTATATAAAAAATATTGCCAGTTATGAAATTACATTATTGTTTATAATTATTATTTTGTATTTAAATAATTGAAGAAACCACAAATTATTAAAAAATGTTGTAAATATAATGTATGTAATTTGAAAAATATGTATATAAAAATGATGAAAATAAAATGTTTATAAAATAAATGAAATTGCAATATTGTAAAAAAATATTAGAATGTTGTGAAAAAATGAAATGTTTTAAAAAATAAGTGAAATATTAAAATGTTGTAAAAAACAGTATATAAGAAAAATGTTGCAATTATAATATTTATAAAATAAAATAAAATAAATATTAAATTGTTGTAAATGATATGTATATAAAAAATATTGCAAGCTATGAAATTTTATAATTATTATTTTGTATTTATATAATTAAATAAATGACACATTATTAAAAAATGTTGCAAATATAATGTATGTAAATTGAAAAATATGTATATAAAAATGATGAAAATAAAATGTTTATAAAATAAATGAAATTGTAATATTGTAAAAAAAAACAAAATTATATTCAAATTATAAAGACAAAATAAAAATAAAAATAGTTTTTTTTTTTAACAGAAACTGTGAAAATTTGATTGATTAAAAAGGTTGTAGCCCATCCAAGCTTACAAAGGAAGATATCAGAAAAAGAAGGATGATAACCTCTAACAATATTGTCAGACTTCTTATGAATACTTTTAGAGGAGTGTCACAAATGCTTCTAGGGTTTTTCCAAGAAAATGATTGCTTGCAAAAGTAAATTCTCACGAATTGTGAGCAGAGTAGGATACAAAAATAAAACATTAATTAGATGTGGAGGTGAAATGCCCCTTAATGAAAGGGTCCAATCGCTTCTGGGAGCTCGAGCTAATATTTGAGGCTGCTTCCTTTTCTCTATGTTCTTTGTTTGTCTTTTTCCCTCTGGTGACGGGAGGAGAAGGGGCTGAGAAGTCTTTAGAATTAGAGGTTCCTTCTGACCCAAAGGAAGGGACTAAGGATACCAATCTTGCATGGGCTGAAGTCTCGTGGTCCAAAGCATTGAGGTCTTTCTTAGAACCTGAAGAAGCAGGTTCTGGAGAAGCTTGTTCAACTGTCCCCAAGGAGCCGGGGGAGCCTGGGGGATCACCTTGCTCTGGAACATCCATAGCTTCAGTTTCTTATGCTTTGGCTTCCTAGAGAACTTCAAAGTTGTTGTTGTTTTCCAGTCGTGGAGATTTTGCGAGGGGAGAAGGTTTTTGAGGAGTCCTTGTGCTGAGAGGCTTGAGGATCCTTTCGCTGGGGAGGACGATGTCGATTAGTGACCATCTGGAACTCTGCATCTTTGGGAGTAGAGGGATTTGCTGGTTTCTATGATTCTTCAAGCTTGGGGTAGCATTTGGCGAAATGGCCATATACATGAGAAAAGTTGCATTTGAACGAAATATGCTCATAATCTAGTTTTTGGATGTGGCTACATTCTCCTAATGTGAATTTTAGGGCCTTCGGAAGCCCTTTTTCTAGATTTACCTCTACGCATATGCGAGAACATCTGAATTGGCCCCCTTTTGGTTTTGCACTATCTAGATAGCGTCCTAACTTATTACTAATGTCCACCAGAATACTTTTCTCCAAAAGATGAAGTGGGAGGTTAGGAAGTATTACCCATGACGGAGCGGCAGTGATCTCTGCTTCTGGGTTAAGCCCCATGGTCCATGGGGCTAAGAACAACCCTCTTGAGCCCATGAAGAAGGGACCTGAACGAAAGACTAGATCTCTTTCTTCTTTATTCAGAAAAAGGAAAACAAAAAAACCCCTTCCAGCTACGAAGAGAGATAACTGTCCTTGCAGATTAGGGTTCCAATGTTCTACGATCCAGAGCTCCACCGCTTTAGGGCTGGGCCACAACCCTGTAAACTTGTCGATGAAGGCTTTCTCTGAGAGGATGAGCGCTTTCTGGCATGGATCCATAGGAGAGAGCTCCAAAGAAGGAGTCTCGTCCATCTTTTTCACGAACTTGGAGGGAGAGTGAGAGGTTGCCTGAGGAATGACACTTTGAACAAGGGCCTTGAAGGCCTTGAGCTAGTCATGAGATCCCATAGCCTGGAAACTAGAGAGCCATGGGGAGAGAGTGACAGCCAAGAAAAACCCCACAATGAAATGATGTAGTAGTAAAAATCTTCAACGGGAGCAAACGTTGAGATCCAGCCTGAACGCCTTCAGCTTAAGGATCTGCGCAACAAGGGAGGCACCCTTCCAGCTGCGAAGAGAGATACCTGTCCTTGCAGAATAGGGTTTCAATGTTTTGCGATCCAGAGCTCCATCGCCTTAGGGCTGGGCTACAACCCTGTAAACTTGTCGATGAGAGCTTTCTCTGAGAGGATGAGTGCTTTTTGGCATGGATCCATAGGAAAGAGCTCTAGAGAAGGGATCTTGACCATCTTTTTCACAAACTTGGAGGGAGAGTGAGAGGTTTCCTGAGGAGTGATAGCTTGAACAAGGGCCTTGAAGGCCTCGAGCTAGTCATGAGAGCCCATAACCTGGAAACTAGAGAGCCACGGGGAGAGAGCAACAGCTAAGAAAAAATCCATGATGAAACGATGCAGCAGTAAAATTCTCCAACAGGAGCAAGAGTTGAGATCCAGCCTAAATGCCTTCGGCTTGAGGATCTGTGCAGCAAGGGAGGCGACAGCTAAGGAAACACTAGCCACGATTCAGAGAGAGCCGCTCGGCCATCGCGACAAGATAAAATAAAAATAGTTGTTAACAACATACATTTATTGAAATAAAATATATCATCAAAGTATTTGGTAAATCAATTATATTATAATGAAACTATTGAATTGTGTCAATTATTTGGTAAATATTATAATGAAACTATTCAATTGTGTCAAGTTTGACACTAATTTCAAAATTTTTAATATTTTGTGGATAATCTTTTGAATTTACAAAATTTATTTAAATTATAAAAATATAAATAAAAAACACATTTTATAAATATACTCAATTTAAAATTTTTCATTTCTAATAATATAAAATCAAAAAAAGTTTTCTATATTTAAATGGTAAAAAATATAAAAGATAAGTTTGTAACATGCATCATTTACTCAAATAAGATATAACATTATAGAAAAAAATCTTATAATATCTTTATTTTTTTAAAAGTTAATTATTGAAATAAAAAAATAATATCATAAAAATAAATGATTTCATCTAAAACTATATTAAATTTAAATAATTTTTCATATTAAATAAAAACATAATAAATAATTAATATAATTAAAAATAAAATAAAAAACTTATCATATTCAAATTATAAAATTATAAATAAAAAAATACACATATCTACTTAATATATATTTAAGTCATAAAAAATAAAAATATAATAAATAATAAATAATTAGTAAAATTAAAAATAAAAATAAAATAAAAAATTATTATATTCAAATTATTAAAATAGAAATAAAAAATTATACATATCTACTTAACATACATATATTTAAGACATGAAAAATAAAGTATTAGATTTTAATTTTGATAAATTGTATTTCATAAAAATAATATTTTTGTTTTTTACATATAATTTGTTATAAATTTATTTTAAGATATTGGTAAATTTTGAAAAAAAAATAATTTAATTAGAAATAAATGATTAAAAAAATACATATTTGTAATAGACATCATTTATTAAAATAAAATATTACATGTTATATTATTTTTATTAAAATAAAATAAATAAATAAAAAATAAAACATTGTGAAAAATAAAATATTATAATATAGTGAATTTAATTTTTCATTTTTTTAAATAACATTAATAAATAAAAATAAAATTAAAAGCTAACTATATTCAAATTATAAAAAATAGAGATATGGAAATAATATTTGTAACATACATTTGTCTAAAATATAGAATTTGTAAGATACGAAACAAAATATGGCATGAAAAAATAAATAATTCATCTTATAGTATATTAAATTTAAATATTTTTTGTTATTTTCAAAAGAAACATTATAAATAATTGAACCACATAAAATAAAAATAATATTTTTGATTCTTCAAATATAATTTGTTATAAATTTATTTTAAGATATTGGTAAATTTTGAAAAAAATAATAATTTAATTAGAAGGAAACGATAAAAAAAAAATACATGTTTGTAATAGACATTATTTATTAAATAAAATATTATATGGTAAATTATTTTTATTAAAATAAAATGAATAAATAAAAATATAAAAGATTGTAAAAAATAAAATATTATAATATAGTGAATTTAATTTTTCATTTTTTTTCAAATAACATTAATAAATAAATATAAAATTAAAAGCTAACTATATTCAAACTATAAAAATACTGAGATGGAAATCATATTGTTAACATACATTTGTCTATAACATAAAATTTGTAAGATACGAAACAAAACAAAATATGACATAAAAAAACAAATACTTCATCATATAGTATATTAAATTTAAATATCTTTGTTATTTTAAAAAGAAACCTTATAAATAATTGAATCACATAAAATAAAAATAATATTTTTGTTTCTTCAAATTATAATTATAAATTTATTTTAAAATATTGGTAAATTTTGAAAAAAAAAATAATAATTAGAAGCAAATGATAAAAAAGAATTACATGTTTGTAATGGAAATCATTTATTGAAATAAAATATTACATACTATATTATTTTTATTAAAATAAAATGAATAAATAAAAATATAAAAGAGTGTGAAAAATAAAATATTATAATATAGTGAATTTAATTTTTCATTTTTTTAAATAATTTTAATAAATTAAATTAAATTAAAAGATAACTATATTCGAAGTATAAAAATACTGAAATGGAAATAATATCTATAAGATACGAAATAAAATATGACATGAAAAAATAAACACTTCATTTTATAGTATATTAAATTTAAATATTTTCATTATTTTAAAAAGAAACATTATAAATAATTGAATCACATAAAATAAAAATAATATTTTTGTTTCTTCAAATATAATTTGTTATAAATTTATTTTAAGATATTGGTAAAATTTTGAAAAAAATAATAATTTAATTAGAAGCAACTGATAAAACAAAATACATGTTTGTAATAGACATCATTTATTGAAATAAAATATTAAATACTATATTATTTTTATTAAAATAAAATCAATAAATAAAATATAAAACATTGTGAAAAATAAAATATTATAATATAGTCAATTTAATTTTTCATTTTTTAAATAACATTAATAAATTAAAATAAAATTAAAAGCTAACTATATTCAAACTATAAAAATACTGATTTGGAAATAATATCTGTAGCATACATTTGTCTATAACATACAATTTGTAAGATACGAAATAAAATATAACATGAAAAAATAAATACTTCATCTTATAGTATATTAAATTTAAATATTTTTGTTATTTTAAAAAGAAACATTATAAATAATTGAATCACATAAAATAAAAATAATATTTTTGTTTCTTCGAATATAATCTATCTGTTATAAATTTATTTTAAGATATTGGTAAATTTTAAAAAAAGGAATTTAATTAGAAGCAAATGATTAAAAAAAATACATGTTTGTAATAGTAATCAGTTATTGAAATAAAATATTATATGCTATATTATTTTTATTAAAATAAAATGAATAAATAAAATTATAAAACATCGTGAAAAATAAAATATTATAATATAATGAATTTAATTTTTCATTTTTTTAAAATAACATTAATAAATAAAAATAAAATTAAAAGTTAACTATATTCAAAATATAAAAGACTGAGATGGAAATAATATTTGTAACATACATTTGTCTATAACATACAATTTGTAAGATACTAAATAAAATATGACTCATCTTATAGTATATTAAATTTCAATATTTTTGTTATTTTAAAAAGAAACATTACAAATAATTGAATCACATAAAATAAAAATAATATTTTTGTTTCTTTAAAAATAATTTGTTATAAATTTATTTTAAGATATTGATAAATTTTGAAAAAAATAATAATTTAATTAGAAGCAAATGATAAAAAAAATACATAACATCATTTATTGAAATGAAATATTATAGGCTATATTATTTTTATTTAAATAAAATGAATAAATAAAAATATAAAACATTGTGAAAAATAAAATATTATAATATAGTGCATTTAATTTTTCATTTAAAAAAAAATAATATTAATAAATAAAATTAAAATTAAAAGGAAACTATATTCAAACTATAAAAATACTAAGATGGAAATAATATTTGTAACATACATTTGTCTATAACATACAATTTGTAAGATCCAAAATTAAATATGACATGAAAAAATAAATACTTCGTCTTATAGTATATTAAATTTAAATATTTTTGTTATTTTAAAAAGAAACATTAGAAATAATTGAACCACATAAAATAAAAATAATATTTTTGTTTCTTCAAATATAGTTTGTTATAAATTTATTTTAAGATATTGGTGAAATTTTGAAAAAAATAATAATTTAATTAGAAGCAAAAGATAAAAAAAAATACATGTTTGTAATAGACATCATTTATTGAAATAAAATATTACTTGCTATTTTATTTTTATTAAAATAAAATGAATAAACGAAAATTTAAAAAGTTGTGAAAAATAAAATATTATAATATAGTGAATTTAATTTTTCATTTTTAAAAAATAACATTAATAAATAAAAATAAAATTAAAAGCTAACTATATTCAAACTATAAAAATAGTGAGATGGAAATAATATTTGTAACATACATTTGTCTATAACATACAATTTGTAAGATCAGAAATAAAATATGATATGAAAAAAATGATACTTCATCTAGTATATTAAATTTAAATATTTTTGTTATTTTAAAAAGAAACATTATAAATAATTGAATCACATAAAATAAAAATAATATTTTTGTTTCTTTAAATATAATTTGTTATAAATTTATTTTAAGATATTGGTAAAATTTTTGAAAAAAAAATAATTTTATTAGAAGCAAATGATAAAAAGAAATACATGTTTGAAATAGACATCATTTATTGAAATAAAATAATACACGCTATATTATTTTTATTAAAAAAAATGAATAAGTAAAAATATAAAACATTGTGAAAAATAAAATATTTTAATATATTAAATTTAATTTTTCATTTTTTTAAATAACATTAATAAATAAAACTAAAATTAAAAGCTAACTATATTCAAACTATAAAAATACTGAGATGGAAATAATATTTGTAACATACAATTTGTAAAAAACCAAATAAAGTATGACATGAAAAAATAAATACTTCATCTTATAGTATTTTAAATATTTTTGTTATTTTAACAAGAAACATTATAAATAATAAAATCACATAAAATAAAAATAATATTTTTGTTTCTTCAAATATAATTTGTTATAAATTTATTTTAAGATATTGGTAAATTTTGAAAAAAAATAATAATTTAATTATAAGCAAATGATAAACAAAAAATACATGTTTGTAATAGACATCATTTAATGAAATAAAATATTACATGCTATATTATTTTTATTAAAATAAAATGAATAAATAAAAAAATAAAACAATGTGGAAAATAAAATATTATAATATAGTAAATTTAATTTTAGATTTTTTTAAGTAACATTAATAAATAAAAATAAAAATAAAAACTACCTATATTCAAACTATAAAAATACTGAGATGGAAATAATATTTGTAACATACATTTTTCTATAACATAGAATTTGTAAGATATGAAATAAAATATGACAAAAAAATATACTTCATCTTATAGTATATTGAATTTAAATATTTTTATTATTTTAAAAAGTAACATTATAAACAATTAAATCACATAAATTAAAAATAATATTTTTTCTTCTTCAAATATAATTTGTTATAAATTTATTTTAAAATATTGGTAAATTTTGAAAAAAAAATAAATACATGTTTGTAATAGACATCATTTATTGAAATAAAATATTATAGACTATATTATTTTTATTAAAATAAAATGAATAAATAAAAATATAAAACATTGTGAAAAATAAAATATTATAATATAGTGAATTTTTATTTTATTTTAAATAACATTAATAAATGAAAATAAAATCAAAAGCTAACTATATTCAAACTATAAAAATACTGAAATGGAAATAATATTTGTAACATACATTTGTCTATAACATATAATTTCTAAGATAAGAAACAAAATATGACATGAAAAAATAAATACTTCATCTTATAGTATATTAAATTTAAAAATTTTTGTTATTTTAAAAAGAAACATTATAAATAATTGAATCACATAAAATAAAAATAATATTTTTGTTTCTTCATATATAATTTATTATAAATTTATTTTAAGATATTGGTAAAATTTTAAAAAAATAACAATTTAATTAGAAGCAAATGATAAAAAAAAATACATGTTTGTAATAGACATTATTTATTGAAATAAAATATTACATGCTATTTTATTTTTTATTTTAACATAAGCGTTTATATTATATTACTAGGGTCAGCAAAATTGGCTGCGAGATCCGCCTTTACGTTAATTTCCCTAAGAATATGAAAGAATTTGATCTTCCTGAACATTTTGGACAAAGATCTAATCCTCTTAATCAACCTTGTTGTTCGTTCTTTTTTTCCTTTTCTTCCTCCGTTCAACGCTTGGATAATAAACCTAGAGTCACCAAAAACCAATACCTCTTCCACTTGTTTCTTCTTCAGCTGCTTAAGCCCTTCCCAAAGCCCATAAGCCTCAGCCATATTATTGGAGTTGTATCCAATGTTCCAATAGTATTCTATCTCGACTTTCCCTCCCGGTTCTAGAATAATTCCTCCTCCTCCCGCTCGGCCGGGGTTCCCTTTGGAGGCTCCATCAAAAAACAGTTTGAAGATTTTCCTTTCTCTTAACCAATTCTTGAATTGGAACTTATCCATCCTAATCTCTCAATCCTCTAAATTTTTAGCATTCATAGAATTTGCGGCCATAATGTTGAGGCTTTGCATCCAATTGTTTTCAGTATCAGTCAACTTTTCTTTATTATTTGGAATCTTGGAGATACTGACCACCTCCCCTAGTAAAGCATTTGCTTTAGCAGCAATCTTTCATGCTGGCTGGAATTTGTCTTGAAATATTCTATGGTTTCTTTCATTCCAAATACACCAGGAAATTATTTTCGGTAGTTTCATCTAGCATGCTTTCAATCCATTTTTTTTCCCAAGATCTCCTTGATAGAGTTTATCCCAATTGAGAAAGTAGGCCTGGATGTGATCTGGTAATTGAAATCCATCTCCCCAATGCTTCAGTACCTCCTTTCAGACAGAGATAGCATATGGGAACTTTAGAAAAAGATGACTAATATTTTTAGCATCTACAGCACAAAGAGGGCATCAAAATGGGCCTGCAATCCCCCTCTTCTCCAGGTTCCCACCAGTAAGCACTCTCCCACGCATCAGAGTCCAAGAAAAAATCTTGATTTTCAGCACTGACCTGCAATTCCATAAGTAATTCCATATTTCTGGATTTCTGGGCACGTTATAGTTGGCAGAAAATCTCTGATATCCTTTTGACGCAATGTATCTGCCTGAACTCAGCCCCCATCCACTCTTGTCTTTCATGGTTTTTTCAACGGAGCCAGCCCAGATAAATGAGATAACAACATTTTTTTCATAGTTTAATTCATCAGGGCACTCCGGCAACGTCTAGTCTACCCAACGCGCTGATTCATCATTCTCCCATTCAGAAATGTCCCAGAGTGTGTTAATTCCCAGCACTGTCATCCAATTTTGCAGACGAGGGAGATTAGGAGGGATCTGTCCCTAGATCACGTCTTGCCAGATTCTAATTCATTTCCCATTGCCAGGGATCCAGTGCAAATAAAAGGTGAAGAATGGCATCACCTTCTTGCATATTTTCGCTATGGAGGATCCCTTCTTAATCGCGGGTTCTCCATCGAAGCACCTTAGTCTTGGACTGTGAAATTCTTTGCGTTTTAATACACAACTGCTCCAGGATGATTTGGGCACCAGCATATTCCATGGCAACTTGGCTCTGATAGCCAAATTTTGAATTTTTAAATCTCTTATGTGAAGACCTCCCTCAGACCATGGCTGTTTGATAGTTTTCCAGCTTACCAAGGTGAATTTTTTGCCACCCCCATTATTTCCTCATTGCCAGAGAAAGTTTCTCATCAATATTTCAATCTAGTTGATAATTTGTGCCAGAGCAAGTAATAGTGAGCATTGGTAGAGTAGATAGTTGTTCAAGACAGCTTTGATGAGCACTACCTTCCCAGCTAGGTTGAGCCAGACCGCCCCCCATCCCATGATTTTCTTTTTGATTTTTTCCACAACAGGGAGCCAAGTTAAGGTCTTGGTTTTGGATTTGAAAATAGGCACCCCAAGATAGTTGAAGGAGTCCTAGTTGACAGTTCCATCCATGTTAAGAATCCGGGTAATATCAAGCATTTTCCTTGGGTTTATGTTCCATCCATAGATCTGGATTTTCCTGAAGTTGATTTTGCTACCGGAGGCTTGATAGTAGTGGTGCATTTCATTCTTGAACCGGCGAGCTATGATCTAACTGGCGCCTCCAAGTAAGATAGTGTCATCCATGAATTACGTGTGATTGATATCTTTAGTGCCTCTTGCCATCCTAATTCCTGAAAGTTCCCGATATTTCCTGGCTAATTCCAATTGAAAACTTAGAACTGATGCATGGATGGAGTACAGCAAAGGGGATAGCGGGCATCCTTGCCTCAGACCTCGGGTGGCTTGGAAGAAGGGAAGGGAGTAGCTCTTCCATTGACTAGCGGAGCTATCCAAGGCTGGCTGATACATGACTTGACCCAAGAGATAAATTCTGGAGCAAATCCGAATCTCCTCATTACTTGAAGGAGAAATGGGTGGCTGACTCTGTCAAAGAAATTTTCTAGATCGAGTTTCACCACCATTCCTTTGTCTCCATTCTTCGTACTAGAGTGGATGGCCTCTTGAACTAAAATAATATTGTCCCAGGTCTTTCGGCCTTTCACATATCCACCTTGATTATCTGGGATAAGGTGAGGGAGAATATATTCTAATCTCCTGGCAATGATCTTTGTAATGATTTTATATCCTATATTACACAAGGATATAGGCCGGAACCTGTCGAAATAATTGGCTTCCTTCTCTTTGGGTATCAAAGCTAGGAAGGCTGAATTAGTGCTGCCCCCAATTTTTCTATAGGATTGGGATTTCTTGACCATTTTGAAGAGATCTTTTTTAATGATATTCCAATTTTTTTTAATAAAATTAACATTGTATCCATCAGGCCCAGGTGCTCTATCCTCCTCCATACTGTCAACGGCCAGTTTAATTTCCTCCATCATGATCGGTTGCTTCAGAGACTCATTATCTTTGTAATTAACGGCACTGGGAATCAATTGGAGCAGATCGTCATCTTCAGTGATAGTCTGGGCCGTGAAGAGATCTTTGAAATGCCTGCCACGCTTCTTCTTTTATTTCTTCAAAATTGATAATAATCCTATCGTGATCCTGGATCTCATGGACGAAATTGACATTTTTTCTTGCCTTTGCCTGTTTGTGGTAGAAGCTAGTGTTTCTATCACCGTCTTTCAACCATTTGCAGTGAGCTTTTTTCCTCCACCACTCAGATTCATGTTTGATGGCAGCGTGGAGATCCAACTGCAATTTGATCTCAGTTTGAGTTGACCACAATTCTGTCCTCCATGCTGGCCTAATGTGTTTCCAATGCAAGGGCAGCTTGAGTTTTTTTGTGGTTGGGAGATGGGATCGATTTGGCCCAGCCTTTAAGTGCTTTCTTGAGCCTCCTTAATTTCTCCTCCCAAACGTAGAAAGGGGATCTAGTGACCGGGGGAGACCAAGCATCTGCAACAATCTTTAGGAATTCAGGGTGATTGGCCCACAGAGGATTAAATCTGAAAGGAATAGGACCCAGATTTTTATCCTTCTTCATCTCAAGGAGTACAGGCTTATGGTTCGATCCTCCAAACGGTAAAATTTTGGATGAAAGATTCAGGCCAAGGAGAAGGAAGGAGTCCTGAACGAGGAAGCGATCTATCCTGGCAGCAATGTGCCCTGGCCTAGTCCTTTTATTATTCCAAGTAAACTTTCCTAACGAAGGTTTAATATCCATGAGATCCCATTCTAACATGGTCTCATCAACAGTTTCTCTGATGGGGTCTCTAATCAGGGATCCCCCTCTTTTTTCATCTTGGCTGAGAGTGACATTGAGATCTCCAGCAATAATCACATTTCCTAGCAAATTGCTTCTTTCGTCCCGGAGAAGATTCCAGCAATTTCTTTTTTCAGCATATGAATTGGGTGCATATAGATTGAATATTCTTACCAGAATGTTTGTGTCAATATGCCTCAGCAAGGTGAGGATCCAATGAGGACTGTACTTGATGGTCACAGCCTCGAATTTCTTATCATCTTAGAGAGTTCCAATGCCTCCAGATGCGCCCCTTGAACTAATAGCAGCTTTACCTCTTTTTTTTCAAAATTTTTGACTTACATGGAGAAATGCAGCTTCCTCCATCTTGGTCTCCTGGGTTGGTGAAGAGAGATTAAATCTAGCATAGATTCTTCCTTGTTTTTTCTACCAAGACCTCTGCAGTTCCAGGAGAGGACCTTCATTACTTACTTTTGGAGGTCGTGGGCATCCCTTTCTGGGCATGCCCTTGCTAACGGGTATTTCTCGTATTATTCAATATTTTTTCCAGGGTTAGCTGGGATCCTTGTAGCTTATCCTTATAGGTCTCCTGCTCCCTTACTTCTTTTTTGGATTTCCTTCCTTTGGTTTTGGTTTTTCTTGGGGTAGTCAGTTCTATTTCCCCTTCTTCCTCTTCTGATTTAGTTTCTTCCTCCGACTTCTCCATGCTTTCTCTGTCTTTGGTCATTTTTGTACCTTCATCTTGATATTTCCCTTGTTGGTCTGATAGGGCTACTTCTGGCTCCTTACTAACTTCATTACTGGATTTCTCTTCATCATCATTAGTTTCATTCCTTACATCATTGATTTCTTTAATCTTGGAGATTTCCTGAGATCCTTCAATAGGGATGACTATGGCTTCTTTAGAGGCCACTCCAGCTTGGGTTTTAGACTTAGCTCTATTTACCCTTTTCCATCCCTCCACTTTATCCTGATGGGTTTCTAGCTTTTTGGGGAAATTACGGATGAAATTACCGTATTCTTGGCAGCCTCTGCACTTGAAAGATAGTTGTTCATAGTCCAGCTTTTGGAAATGGGACCAGTTCCCCATGGTAAGTTTTATAGCCTCTGGCAGTCCTACTTCAAGATCCACCACAACGCATATGCAGGCGCAGGCATATTGGTCCTTCGGGCTAGCCATGTCTATGTATTTTCCTAAAACGGACCCTATAGCCTCGAGAGATTTAGGGTTCTAGCAGTGCATGGGGAGATTTGGAAGTCTGACCCAAACTGACATTGTTTTGGGGGTGTCAGCCTCAGGATTGAAGTCCAAAGTCCACCCATTAAGATATAGTCCCTACGACCCCATGAAGTAGGGCCCATTTCTAAAAATTAGGTCTTTGTCCTCCTTGGATTAGAAATCGAACAGAAAGTAGTCCCTTCTGATGGAGTAAGATGCAACTTTTTTAGATATCAGAGGACTCCAGTTCCTTTGGACCCAATTGTCCATAGTTTTTGGTGAGAGCTAGAGCCCCGTAAATTGCTCGATCAGAGCTCGATCTTCCAGGGATAGAGCTACCCTCATGGTTTCTTCCCGAGGGAGGGCTACCTCCAGCACATCCTAAATATGCTTGACAAACTTTGGTGGGGTCCTTTTCCCCGATCTCTTAGTATGATAATCTATTAGCCGGTCAAAGGCCTCAGATCGCAGATCCGAGGGCGAGCTCATCGGATTGCCCCACCAGAAGTCCAATCTGGGCACTTAGCACAAGGATTACCCAATCAAGATTCTGGATGCCCACGGTGGGCCCGTCCCTCTTGCATAGCACCATCCTGTAGCCCACAAACAGCGATCAGCTCAAGGCAGAGGAGATCGTTGATCCTCCACGAGATAGCCTGCGATCAAGCTCCCAACCTGCGATCCAATGTTGGGCAAGTTTATTAGCATGCTATATTATTTTTATTAAAATAAAATGAATAAATAAAAATATAAAACATTGTGAAAAATAAAATATTATAATATAGTGAATTTAATTTTTCATTTTTTTAAATAACATTAATAAATAAAAATTAAATTAAAAGCTATCTATACTCAATCTATAAAAATACCGAGATGGAAATAATATTTGTAAGGTACATTTGTCTATAACATAGAATTTGTAAAATAAGAAATAAAATATGACATGAAAAAATAAATACCCTATTTATAGTATATTAAATTTAAATATTTTTGTTATTTTAAAAAGAAATATTATAAATAATTGAATCACATAAAATAAATATAATATTTTTTTTTCTTCAAATATAATTTGTCATAAATTTATTTTAAGATATTGATAAATTTTGAAAAAAATAATAATTTAATTAGAAACAAATGATAAAAATACATGTTTGTAATAGACATCATTTATTGAAATAAAATATTACATGGTATATTATTTTTATTAAAATAAAATGAATAAATAAAAATTAAAAACACTGTGAAAAAGAAAATATTATAATATAGTGAATTTAATTTTTCATTTTTTTTAAATAACACTAATAAATAAAAATAAACTTAAAAGCTAACTATATTCAAACTATAAAAATACTGAGATGGAAATAATATTTGTAACATGCATTTGTCTATAACATACAATTTGTATGATACGAAATAAAATATGACATGAAAAAATAAATACTTTATCTTCCAGTATACTAAATTTAAATATTTTTGTTATTTTAAAAAGAAATATTATATATAATTGAGTCACATAAAATAAAAATAAGATTTTTGCTTCTTCAAATATAATTTGTTATAAATTTATTTTAAGATATTGGTAAATATTGAAAAAAAATAATTTAATTAGAAGCAAATAATAATAAAAAATACATATTTGTAATAGACATCATTTATTGAAATAAAATATTACATGCTATATTATTTTTATTAAAATAAAATGAATAAATAAAAATATAAAACATTGTGAAAAATAAATATTATAATATAGTAAATTTATTTTTTATTTTTTTAAATAGTATTAATAAATAAAAATAAAATTAAAGGCTATCTATACTCAAACTATAAAAATACTAAGATGGAAATAATATTTGTAACATACATCTGTCTATAACATACAATTTGTATGATAGGAAATAAAATATGACATGAAAAAACAAATACTTTATCTTACAGTATACTAAATTCAAATATTTTTGTTAGTTTAAAAAGAAACATTATAAATAATTGAGTCACATAAAATAAAAATAATATTTTTGTTTCTTCAAATATAATTTGTTATAAATTTATTTTAAAATATTGGTAAATTTTTTAAAAAATAACACTTTAATTAGAAGCAAATGATAAAAAAAAACTGATTCCATATATAGAGGTCAGGCTCAACCTCACTGCGGGATAATCCACAACTGAGAAAGAAGGAATGGATCTTCTCATACCAAGCTACAGATTCTGTTGTATGCGAAGGTGTGCTGCTTGCCAGTTTAAGTGATCGGAGGGTCCAACAGAGAAGGGGACTGATCCAAAGGGAACCTGGGGAAAGCGGGAGGAGGGGGAATCATTATTGAGCCAGGTGGGAAAATCATGATGGAATACTACTGGAATATTGGCCATAATTCCAACAATATGGCCGAGGCTTATGGACTCTGGCAAGGGCTCAAACAGTTACAGAAGAAAGGAGTGGAAGATGTTATGGTATTTGGTGATTCCAGATTAGTTATTCAAGCATTGAATGGGGGTGGAAGGGGCAAGAATGAATGCACCACAATACTGATAAATAGGATTAGAACCAAGGCTAGATTATTCAGGAAGGCCACCTTCTATCACATCCTAAGGGAGCTGAATTTTCTGGCGGATATAGCAGCCAACAAGTCGATAGCGATAGGGCAATATGACCTTGTGGTTAACTCAAGTGTAAGCTTTGAAATACCTCCCTAGCCCGACTGGAGAATGAGGCGAGTTAGTAGAGTGTTGTAATGAGTTCTTCCAGCAAACCAATTACTGATTCATTTATAATAACATAATCGTTTTTTTTTTTAAACATACAATTTGTATGATACGAAATAAAATATGACATGAAAAAATAAATACTTTATCTTCCAATATACTAAATTTAAATATTTTTGTTATTTTAAAAAGAAATATTATAAATAATTGAGTGACATAAAATAAAAATAATATTTTTGCTTCTTCAAATATAATTTGTTATAAATTTATTTTAAGATATTGGTAAATATTGAAGAAAGAAAAACTTAATTAGAAGCAAACAATAAAAAACAAATACATGTTTGTAATAGACATTATTTATTGAAATAAAATATTACATGCTATATTATTTTTATTAAAATAAAATGATTAAATAAAAATATAAAACATTGTGAAAAATAAATACTATAATATAGTGAGTTTATTTTTTTATTTTTTTTAAATAGCATTAATAAATAAAATTAAAATTAAAATCTATCTATACTCAAACTATAAAAATATTGAGATGGAAATAATATTTGTAACATACATTTGTCTATAACATACTATTTGTATGATACGAAATAAAATATGACTTGAAAAAATAAATACTTTATCTTGCAGTATACTAAATTTAAATATTTTTGTTAGTTTAAAAAGAAACATTATAAATAATTGAGTCACATAAAATAAATATAATATTTTTGTTTCTTCAAATATAATTTGTTATAAATTTATTTTAAGATATTGGTAAAAAACTTAAAAAAATAACACTTTAATTAGAAGCAAATAATAAAAAAAATACATGTTTGTAATAGACATCATTTATTGAAATAAAATATTACATGCTATATTATTTTTATTAAAATAAAATGAATAAATAAAAATATAAAACATTGTGAAAAATAAATATTATAATATAGTGAATTTAATTTTTTATTTTTTAAAATAGCATTAATAAATAAAATTAAAATTAAAAGCTATCTATACTCAAACTATAAAAATACTGAGATGGAAATGATATTTGTAACATACATTTGTCTATAACATACAATTTGTATGATAAGAAATAAAATATGACATCAAAAAATAAATACTTTATCTTACAGTATACTAAATTGAAATATTTTTGTTATTTTAAAAAGAAACATTATAAATAATTGAGTCACATAAAATAAAAATAATATTTTTGTTTCTTCAAATATAAGTTGTTATAAATTTATTTTAAGATATTGGTAAAAATTTTAAAAAATAACAATTTAATTAGAAGCAAATGATAAAAAAAATACATGTTTGTAATAGACATCATTGACTATATTATTTTTATTAAAATAAAATGAATAAATAAAAATATAAAACATTGTGAAAAATAAATATTATAATATAGTGAATTTAATTTTTCATTTTTTTTAGTAACATTAATAAATAAAAATTAAATTAAAAGCTATCTATACTTAAACTATAAAAATACGAGATGGAAATAATATTTGTAACATACATTTGTCTATAACATAGAATGTGTACGATAAGAAATAAAATATGACATGAAAAAATAAATACCCTATTTATAGTATATTAAATTTAAATATTTTTGTTATTTTAAAAAGAAACATTATAAATAATTGAATCACGTAAAATAGATATAATATTTTTGTTTCTTCAAATATAATTTGTCATAAATTTATTTTAATATATTGGTAAATTTTGAAAAAAATAATAATTTAATCAGAAAATAAAAATACATGTTTGTAATAGACATCATTTATTGAAATAAAATATTACATGCTATATTATTTTTATTAAAATAAAATGAATAAATAAAAATATAAAATAGACTTTTGTTTCTTCTATCTTGGATGATGCAGTATGCTTTGATCATTTCTGTTATCATTGTGCTACTCTGACTGTTGTCTCTGTTGATTGCTGAATGCTCAGTCATTGATGCTATATAAAAGATGTCTTTTGATTCTAATCGAATAACAAAGACTGGTATTTTTTCTTCTGAAAAAAGAAATAAAATATTACATGCTATATTTTTTTTTTAAATAAAATGAATAAATAAAAAAATAAATAAGTGTGAAAAAGAAAATATTATAATATAGCGAATTTAATTTTTTCATTTTTATAAATACTATTAATAAATATAAATAAAATTAAAAGCTAACAATATTTAAACTATAAAATATTGAGATGGAAATAATATTTGTAACATGTATTTGTCTATAACATAGAATTTGTAAGATACGAAATAAAATATGACATGAAAAATAAATACTTCATTTTATGGTATATTAAATTTAAATATTTTTGTTATTTTAAAAAGAAACATTATAAATAATTTAATCACATAAAATAAAAATAATATTTTTGTTTCTTCAAAAATAATTTGTTATAAATTTATTTTAAGATATTGGTAAATTTTGAAAAAATAATAATTTAATTAGAAGCAAATGATAAAAAAAATACATGGCATCATCTATTGAAATAAAATATTACATGCTATATTATTTTTATTAAAATAAAATGAATAAATAAAAATATAAAATATTGTGAAAAATAAAATATTATAATATAGCGAATTTAATTTTTTCATTTTTTTAAATACTATTAATAAATAAAATTAAAATTAAAAAATAATTATATTCAAACTATAAAAATATGGAAATAGAAATAATATTTGTAACATACATTTGTCTATAACATAAAACTTGTAAGATTCGAAAATAAATATGACATGAAAAAATAAATATTTTTGTTATTTTAAAAAGATACATTATAAATAATTGAATCACTTAAAATAAAAATAAAAACTAATTATATTAAAACTATTAAAATGTAAAGATACATCAATTTTTAACATACTTAAATAATTGATATAATTAAAAACAAAAAGAAAAAACTTATTCTATTCAAATTATAGAAATAGATATAAAAAAATATGCATATCTAAGTAACATACATATATTTATATATTTAAAAATAAAAAATAAGATAGTACATTTTAATTTTTATAAGTTGTATTTCTTTAAAAATAATATTTTTGTTTCTCCAAATATAATTTGTTATATATAAATTTATTTTGACATATTGGTAAATTTTGAAATAAATTATAAGCAAATGATAAAAACAAATACATATTTGTAATAGACATCATTTATTGAAATAAAATATTACATGCTATATTATTTTTATTAAAATAAAATGAATAAATAAAATATAAAACATTGTGAAAAATAAAATATTATAATACAATGAATTTAATTTTTCATTTTTTTTTTAAATAACATTGATAAATAGTTAGCTATAAAAATAGTTGAAATAGAAATAATATTTGTAACATTCTTTGTTTATAAAATATAATTTGCAATATACATTTATTGAAATAAAATATGACATAAAAATAAATATTTCATCTTATAGTATATTAAATTTAAATTTTTTGTTATTTAAAAAAAACACATTATAAATAGTTGAATCACATAAAATAAAAATAAAAACTAATTATAATTTTTGACATACATAAATTGTATTCAATTATAAATATTAACATTGTTTTTCAAATATAAGTTGTTATTTTAAATAAATTTTTATAATCTTAAATTTTTAACCAATATCAAATACAAAGTTTCACATAAATATATATGTCAT
>LPNX010779003.1:193775-240528 GCA_001517045.1 Pseudotsuga menziesii | reverse complement strand
AGGTTTGTATTTTTATATTATATGAAATTTTGAAATGTGATATTTATAATAGAAATGATTTTTGTAGAAAATAAGGTAATATTAGAATGTTGTGAAAAATGAAATGTTAATACAAATAAGTGAAATATTGAAATGTTGTAAAAAAATGTATATATATATAAAATGTTGTAAATGCAATGTATATAATGTTGTGAAAAAAAAGTGTATAAAAATGATGCAAATGAAATGTTTATAAAATAAATGAAATATTGCAATGCTATAAAAAAATTGTATAGAAGAAATTTTTTTAATGGCAATGTTTATAAAATAAATTAAAAATATTAAATTGTTGTGAATGGAATGTATATAAAAAATATTGCAAACTATGAAATTACAATAATGTTTATGATTATTATTTTGTATTTAAATAATTAAAGAAACCACAAATCATTAAAAATGTTGTAAATGTAATTTATATAATGTTGTGAAAAAAATGTTGTAAATGTAATGTATATAATGTTGTGAAAAACATGTGTATAAAAATGATGCAAATGAAATGTTTATAAAATAAATGAAATATTTCAATGTTGTAAAAAAATTTGTATATAAGAAAAATGTTTCAATTGTAATTTTTATAAAATAAATGAAATATTAAAATATTGTGAAAGAAATTTATAGAAAAAAATATTGCAAACCATGAATTTAAATTAATGTTGTGAAAGAAATGTATATAAAAAAATGTTGTAAATCTAATGTATGAAAAAAATGTATGTAACTTATATAATGTTGTGAAAAAAATGTTGTATATGTAATGTATATAAAAATGATGCAAATGAAATGTTTATAAAATAAATTAAATATTGCAATGTTGTAAAAAAAATTGTATATAAGAAAAATGTTTTAATTGTAATGTTTATAAAATAAATGAAGTATTAGAATATTGTGAAAGAAATTTATATAAAAAATATTGCAAACCATGAATTTAAATTAATGTTGTGAAATAAATGTATATAAAAAAATGTTGTAAATGTAATGTATGAAATGTTATGAAAAATATGTATATAAAAATTTGTTGCAAAATTTAATGTATGTAATATTGGGAAAGAAATGTATCTATAAAATGTTGCAAATTATGAAATTAAAAAAATGTTTATAATTGTTAAATTTTATTTAATTAATTAAAAAAGCATAAATTATTTTAAAATGTCGTAAATATAATGTTTATCACAAAATTATTTTTTATTTAATTAATTAAACAAACCGTGAATTATAATATTGCAAATGTAAATATATTGCAAAATTATCACTTTTATTATATTAATTTTAAAATTTTATAAAAAAAATTATGAATTTTATTTGAAAATAAAAGCATACATTAAATAAATAAATAAATAAATAAAAACTAAAAAAATCTAAAACTTAATCAAAGAAGACTTCTCAAAGATAGCTTTGGCCATAGCTATCCTTGAGAGATTTGAGAAAGGGCTTATGCCCTTTCTCCTAAAAAAAAATAATAATTTTATTAATATATTTGTTTCAAGTGGTGGTACATATAATTTCCAATTTACAAAAATAAATGTCTAATTCCCAAAAACTCCTTCAACTATTCTCTTTCTTTGTCATCATTGATAGCATCTTTGTGTAAACTCCTTCAACTATTCTCCTTCTTTGTTAATGTATGTAAACTCCTTCAACTATCCGCCTTTGTCAACTTATCATCCTTGATAGCATATTTCTGTATGATGCATCTTCCACTTCATTTACCTGGAAGATCATAAATATTAATAATTAATAATTCATATTATTTTTTAAATAATAACAAAATAAAACTAAAATTTCTTTGAGATATAATCCATAATAAATAACAACTAATTTAATATCCAAAAATACCTTTAAGCATTTTTATTTGCTAGGTGCTTCAACAACAACTACCTTCTTGTCTTTAATCATGATTTCATATGCACACCTAACAACATAAAAAACATAGTTAAAACAAAACATCCAAAAGATAAAAAATCAAACACATAAAAATTCATACAAAACAAGTGGACATCATAAGCAAAGACCAAACCTCATTTTATCACTCTACATCATTTCTCTATTTCACCAATTAAATGAAAGATTAACCTTGGAAAAAATATACATCAACTTGATAATCCAACTAAAATACATCAAAAATGTAAAAAATAATCTAACAAAAACACATCAATAAGACTCACATAAAATAATTGTTACAACACATCAAAACAAGGAAACAAAACTCTCTAAACAAGTAGCTGATGAAAGACTAATAGTGAATGAAAAGAAAGTAACAAGGAAACCAAATTATATAAACAAGTGGCTAATGAAAGAATAATAGTAAATGAAGCAAAGTAACAATTAAACCTGAACAGCTTCAACTATTTTTTCTCTAATCACTTAAAACTTATCCTATCTTTCAGTTTGCTTATTACCAAAACTAATTGAATACAAAATAACATAAAACAATAGAGAACTAAAAAGTAAATAGGTATAATGTAAATTCAGTCATATTTAACATATAAACCCAAAAATAATTTAGAAACCTATCAAAACAAGAAAACCAAATTATGTAAACTAGTAGCCAATGAAAGACTAACAGTAAATGAAAAGAAAGGAACAAAGAAACCAAATTATATAAACAAGTAGTTGATGAAAGAATAATAGTAAATGAAGCCAAGTAACAATTAAACCTCAAGTGCTTCAACTATTTTTTCTCTAATCAGTTAAACTTATCTTATCTTTCAATTTGTTTATTACCAAAACTAATTGAATACAAAATAACATCAACTATTTTTTCTCTAATCCGTTAAACTTATCTTATCTTTCAATTTGTTTATTACCAAAACTAATTGAATACAAAATAAGATAAAATAATAGAGAACTAAAATGTAAATATGTATAATGTAAATTCAGCCATATTTAACACATAAATCCAAAAATAATTTAGAAACATATCAATAAAATTCACATAAAATAATTGTCATAACACATCAAAACAAGAAAACCAAATTATGAAAACAAATATTTGATGAAAGATTAAAGTAAATGAAAGAAAAAAGACAAAACAACTAAATTATGAAAGAATAAAACTAAATTATGTAAACAAGTAACTCATAAAAGAGTAAAACTAAATTGTGTAGACAAGTAGCTGATGAAAGAATAAAACTAAAATATGTAAACCAAAATGGAATGAAAGAATAATAGTAAATAAAAGGAAACCACCAATTTAACATTAACAATTTCAACTAATTTATATCAATTCATCCAAACCTTTACATAAAATAATTAAAAACTAAAAAAAATAATGTAAATTCAAGATATTAAACATATTAAACTTATAAATCTAAAAATAATTTTAAAATATATAACATAAAATAAAAATGAAATAATTTAAAAAATATATATAAAATATAAATTCTGAAGACTTACCTTCATGGTCACTCCTTCTTAGATGGCACAATCAGCCTGCTTACACTTAAGCCTCTTGAGACTCTCATTTCTTCGCCGAGTCTGCTCAGACGACATTAGTCTCCATAGAATTCCTCGGACGGCGTACTCAGACCGCTTACACTGAACATGTTGAGTACTGAGTCTCTTGTGTGGCCGACTCTTCAGTGGAGGGATCACTTCCCTAGAATCGCTGCTAACCTTCAGCCGGCCAAATCTATGCTGCCATCATCATCTTCTATCTGGTCTGCATTATCTTCTCACTCCCTCCCTCACAATCCAAACACAGACCCAACGATCCAAACACAGACGACGACGACAGGAACAAAAAACATAAAACAAAAAATTAATAAAAAAAATATTAAAAAAACATAAAACAAAAAATTAACAAAATAAAATTGAAACAATTAAACTGAAAAACAAAAATACAAGATAGATTAACAGGTAAACACAAGCATGGCCATGCTTTTCATAAAATAAAATAAAATAAAAAACAAAAACAAAAACAAAAAATCTCAAATAACTCCCAAATTTAATTCCGTTCACGCAAATCCTCTTCTCTATTCATATCTGCTCAGGCAAATTTTATTTCGTTCATATCTCTTTCTCTTTTTTCCAGCCAAACAATAAAATGGAAACCTATCTTGGATCTCGGCTCTTTTCGAGAGCTATCTCGGCTCTTCTAAAGAGCTCTCCAGGCCGCTTTTATCCAGATATCGGCTGTACGATCTTCTAAATATCTCTCGAGTCTTTATTCAGAGGTATCTCGGCTCTTTTAGAGAGATCTTTAGTCCGCTTTTTTCAGATCTCGGCTCTTGGCTCTTCTAGAGAGCTCTCTAGTCCGCTTTTATCCAAATCTTGGCTCTAGGCTCTTCTAAAGAGCTATCCAGTATTTATCCACAACCATCTCGTCAAAGCTCTTCTAAGCTCTTCTACAGAGATATCCAATCCGCTGTTATCCAGATCTTGGCTGTCAGGAGCTCTCCAATCCAGATCTCGGCTCTCAGGAGCTCTCCAGTGTGCTCTTATCCTGAACTTGGCTCTCAGCTCTTCAAGAGAGAGCTCTCGAGTCTTTATCCAGAGCTATCTCAGCTCTTCTAGAAAGCTCTCCAGTCTGCTTGTATGCAGATCTCGGCTCTCCGGTCTTGTAGAGAGCTATCTCGGATTTTCTTGGTTGCGTCTTTCAGTGGTTCCCCGCGCTCTCTCTGCACCAGCGAAATACAAAAATCAAGAAATCCCAATTGCACCGATTCTAAAACCAATTCATATGGTTCAATGCTGAATATAAAATTTCAGATCCGGTTATTTAAATTTCAAATCCACTTACACGCTGTCCCACAACCACAACCGTAAGTACACGTTTCCAATGCAAATGATTATTAAATTTTGAAATCTCACATTGCTGGCATCATACTGCAAATGATGTATATTAAAATTTGAAATGTCATATTGCTAACATCGTACGGTACCGTTAATGTGCATCTTCGTCTCGGTTAGTTATATTTCCATTCATTCATAGTTATATCTCCATATGGAGAGTCATCCCTACACGACCAAATCAAATAAAAGATGGCATTAAGTTAATTGTCTAGTAAATATACCCTACATTAATTGAATTATTTTAATTGCCTATTAGATATACCATAGATTTAATTACTTCAAAAGTTAAATTATAGTTTAAAAAATAAATTTTAAATTCATCTACTAAATTAAATAAATTGTAAAAATTAATTTTTTTTATAAATGATTTTTTATATATAACTTGTAAACATAAAAGTATGTACACTTTGAGACAGTGATGTGAGTCAAAGTATAGACATTAGAAAAATGTTACTTGGATTCTTGTATTTACAATGAAGTGAGTAAAAGTAAAAATAGAAATTAGAAAAGTGCTACTTGTATTATTACATTTACTATGAAGTGAGTATAAGCATGGAAATTATAAAAATGTCATTTGGATTATTGCATTTACTATGAAGTGAGTAAAAGTATAGAAATTAGAAAAATGTCATTTGGATTATTATATTTACTATGATTGTTCGCTTAGATTTTATGAAGTTCCTTTCAATGAGGAGATGTAGTTTGACGGGTAGTGCCATGTCAACCATAAAAAAAATTCACCTTTCCTTATGATCAAGTTGTGGTTGAAATGGGTTGTTTCCATGGGACCATGTTGTTAACCACTCTTTTCCAAGTCAATTGTCTCTGCATTACTTATATATCCATTTGACTCCTCACTCCCACAACATTATTGGAAATCCTCCTCATCTTCCACAAGCTTCCTAAAGCACACCCAGTAAAGTAAATACTAAGGAATATTTTAAATTATAGTGTCATCCATAAGTAAATGACAAATAAATAATACATTCATATTGTCGGGTGTTTCACATGAAAATAAACATTGGGAAAACCTTAAACCTCAATATAGTAAAAAGTGGTGTTGTTGGGTTAGCATGGTTGGATGATGTTGTTCTTTAACGTCTAACATTGAACATAACCCATCACCATCATACACAGTCGTTGAAGCATGCATGCTCATTAATCCTAATTAACTGTGTGTTGCCTTGGGCCTGGTCTCCAGCCATAATTAAAAATTAAAGAGGCAAGGCGGATATTCAAATATAGCATGTATAAAGAGTTTCAATAAATAACGTATATAACAACAATGCGATACCATAGTTAATAGGTTATACTGCCAGATGGGCTACATTAACGGGATCTTTCCCCACCCAAGGTTCTCCATGACAAGAATCGTTCGGACAAGGACGAGGCAAGATAGTTAGGGAGGTAGTGCAAGAAAGTATTGTCTATCCCGCGATGGGGAACGAGAAGGAAGTGGTTATGCTAGTTCAACCCGAATTAACCACCCTTCTATTCAATGAGAAAGAAGGAATTCAACAAGCCCGAGAAACTCAATTTCCTTCATGTCCAACCAAACACTCAATTGGAAGTATAATTATTACCATCAGCAGGCATGTATAATCGTCAATAATTAATTAGCATATTGGAACAAAAGAAAAAGTGAGATGAACAATAAACATAACACATACAACCAGGGCGAGGCAGTACATTGATAAATTGGAGGCATGTACAATGATGAATTGATAGACAGATAAAGAAAATCAGCTCATCTTCGTCGACACTGATTTGTTTGTTATAGCTAGATTGTGGATGGAATCCTTCTGCATCAAGGATTTGCAATCTGAAGCGGGAGGGCATAGAATCAAGATACGCCTCACATGCGACTAAGGCATCAATGCAAGAGGCTAGATGTAGGGGTTGAATCACAGTAGGTACAACACCATAGTTGTCATGACATTTACTCCTTCGCCGACGCTGGAAAGGAGAATCGATATCAAACGTCAGCAAATACACAGACCAATAAATATTAAAAAAAATTGTTTAAAAATATATATATTTAAAAAAACAATTTCATAACTTTTCAAAACTTTGGAAAATATAAAAATTTAAACTCTGATATAGTCAAAATTAAACAGTCTACCCATCTATATATGTCACCACCTATGGTGACATAATAATTGACAATGTGCAAAATTGAAGCCTAGAACTCGAACTAGTATAGCTTAAAATGTTTAACATTCGAGGTCATGTTAGTAATACAATTTTGTACCATACTCACGTTAAGTTCGTGAATTCATGTTACACTCTATACCCTTGATTGATTACCATGCAATTAAGCTTCGTTTGACATGATTCATATACAATACATAATAATATTTATAATTATAATAATGATATGTTTTCCTTTAAAATAGACCAATTAAAATTAAAATAAATTAAGAAATTGTAATCATGGATATAAGATTACACTACTCTCCCTGCTCTCCTTACTCTCCCTTCTCACATTTGTGAATTAATTGATTTAATAATAATAATAACCATGAAATTTAATAAATGTGTAAAAATATGGGAAAGATGGTAGTTACTTGATATTTTTGATGGTAGTCACATGGAGTCACCAATCATGTCATTACCTTCTACTCCGGTGGTCGTAATTAAGTGACTAAATTCCAAGGCACTCTAATAATAATAAATAAGAAATTTAATTACTTTGTAAAAATGTGGGAAAGAGGGTAGTTATGTGGTATTTTGTAGTTAATTTAAAAAATGTACAACATATATATTTTCAAGTAGAAGGTGTTTTGTGACGAGAATGCCTTGTGTTAGGCTAGGAGGGTTGGAATTTCATTCTATCTTTGTTCTTTTAAGTGTTTTTTTTTATATCTTTAAACTTTTATCATAGGAGTCAAAATTATAGTGATAAAATAACCTTTCAACAATGAATTTTTATTAAAAAAATACCCTTCAATAAAAAAAAATTTATCAAAGAATTTAATTTTCATTTAAAAGATATGTTTTTATTAAAGAGTTTAATTTCCAATTAAAACATAACAATAGACTTATTTATCCATGTTTTTCATTCATCGTGTGCTTTGAAAAATACATGGTGGAACAAAAAAACCTACTAAGATTGACACGAACAACTCAAAAGTAACATGTGGCAACATTATGCATCTAAGTATATTAACTAGTAAACTAAGAAACAAATAAAACAAACCTAGAACCCTTTACCAAGGATAATGTCGGGCCACATGTAATGCAGCACACAAAATTTTGGAAGGCTAACATGTTGCATGAATGGAATAATTGAAATTGTGAAATTTTAATTTTCAATTAAAATATATGTTTTTATTAAGGAGTTTAATTTCTAATTAAAAGATAACATGGACCCATTTAACCATGTTTTTTTGTTGATCATATACTCTAAAAATCGAGGGTGAAACAAAAAATCCTACTAATAGTGACATAGACATCTAACATGTGTCGGCATTATGTATATGAAGTGCATTATGTGATAAAATTAGGAAACAAACAAACGGTGGAACCTAGAATCCTTTCCATAGGTTAATGTTAGGCCACATGTAATACAACATACCAAAATTTTCAACACATATTAGATTATGACCAGGTTGCGTTGCTCCTCTCTGATGCGCGGCTAGGGTTTCCCTAGCTGTCGTCCTGCTCCAAAGGTCCATTTGCTCTCGCTGAAGGTTCCCTGCCGGATCCATTTTGCTATGTGCGCCCCTCGCCACCTACTGCTGCTTGCTCAGGCTGTGGTTTGTATGCGTAGTGGCTATCGGATCCGCTCTGCTAGGTGCACCCGTTATGGAGATCGAAGCCCAGCTTCTGGCGTTTAAGGATCTTGTTCATGCAGCTGCTCCTCAGGCTGCCTCTTTGGCCCCCTCCAAGTTCATGAAAAAGATTGATGAGATCCCCTCTTCGGAACTCTCTTGTTTGGATCCTTTCCAGAAAGAGATCATTCTCTTAGAGAGAGCTCTCATCGACAATTTACAGGGCTGTGGCCAAGCTCTAAGGCGATAGAGCTTTGGATTGCGAAGCACTGGAATCCTAATGTGCAAGGACAGGTCTCTCTCTTTGCAGCCGGTAGGGGTTATTTTGTTTTTCTCTTTCTGAATAAAGAAGAACGAGATCTTGTTTTTCAATCGGGTCCATTCTTCATGGGCTTGAGAGGGCTCTTCTTAGCCCCGTGGACTCTAGGTTTTAACCCAGAAGCAGAGATCACAGCCACTCCAGTATGGGTAATACTACCTCATCTCCCACTTCATCTTTGGGGGAAAAGCTCTCTTATGGACATTGGCAATAAGCTAGGGCGCTACCTGGATAGTGCAGATCCAAAATGGGGTCAGTTTACATGTGCCCGCATTTGCGTAGAGATAAATCTTGAAAAAGGGCTCCCGGAGTCCCTAAATCTTACATTAGGAGAATGGAGCCACATCCAAGAGCTGGATTATGAGAAAATCCCATTCAAATGCAATTTTTTCCATGTCTATGGTCACTTTGCCAAAAGCTTCCCCAAGCTTTCCGAATCCCAGAAATCAAATGTTCCCCACGCAACTAAAGAAGCAGATTTCTAGACAGACACTAATCAACGTCGTTCCCCTCGGCGAAAGGAACCTCAACAGCAAAAGGATCCTCCTCAAGATCCTTCCATAGCATTCTCTCCTCCACTGGAAAGAAAAAACAGATTTGAAGTTTTGCAGGAAGTTGAAGCACAAGAGTGCAAAGCAGCAGAAGATCCAGTGCAGGGAGAGACCCCGCTAGGTCCTTCTCCCCCCTCGGTAATAGCTGTCGCTGCCCCATCTGTGAAAGAGGCTTCTCCAAGCCTTCCTTCAGGCTCCAAGTGAGATGCTCGGGCATTAGATCAAGAGACCTCAGTCCAAGCAAGACTAGCTTCCTTAGTTCCTTTCACTGGGTCAGAAGGAAGCTCCGACCCTGAAGACTTCTCAGCCCCCTCTCCCCCCCTCACCATAGGGAGAAAATCCAACAAAGAATGTAGGGAAAAGGAAGCATCCTCAAACATTTTTTTGGGATCTCAGAAGCGGTTAGACTCTTTTATTAAGGGGCATTCTTCCTCCCCTACTAATTAATGTTTTTCTTCTGCATTCTTCTCTACTCACAGTTTGTGAGAGCTTACTCTTGTAAGCAAATTTTGTCTTTCTCTTGAAAAATATCTAGAAGCAAGTGGGATTTATCTCCCAAGATAGTCATAATTCATAAGAAGGCTGACTGCACTATTAGAGGTCATCATCCCTCTTCAAGTTTGTACGCTGCAGATTCTGGTTAGCCAGAAAGTGATTAATACAACTCTAACCATTTTTGTCTAAAAAAAAAAAACATACCAAAAATTTCAAGGTTAACATGTTGCATGAATGGTGTAATTGAAATTGTGATGTATTTTATTCCAAGGACTTGAGTTAAAAGGCCACATAAATATAATATGCCCTTTATAAAGGTGATTCATTTTAAAAACACATTGCAATTGAGATTGTACTATGATGTTCTCCCCTTCCTTTGTCAAAATAAGTTTAATAAGGTAAGGTATGGACTATTTTGGAATCCTCAACTATTATAGGACATGAACTTGCACATACCAAGCTAAAGAAAATCTTTCATGGAAGTGGAGTTGTCGATGTATTATCCATGATGCAAATATTCTGGTGAAAACTATTTTTTAGGCACATATTTTACTAATATAGAGCTAGTGATGTGATACATTTTTCCATCCAAATTGACAACCATGGGGCTCAATTTAATTCGCAATGTGTTTTTGTGGGGGAGGGTCAAAATTTGTACCAACTGGTTCATGGTTCTTCCATTCACTTTTTCTTTGCTATAAATGGATAAGAAGAAACCACTTTCAACTTCAAACTTGTTTAGAATATTTTTTCCCATGTGTAAAAGTAATTGTTTCAACCAATTACTAATACTACAAGAATAATAAAATGCTACTAAGTTCTAACATATATCAAATCAATCATTTAAAAATTTGTGAATAGATATGTGAAAAATCTTCTAGCAACAATACCTATAATTTTTAACTTGGAAGTTTTGGAAGTGTACAAAGTGAGATTGGGATCCTCCCACAACAAAACCATGTTTCCATGCCTTTGTCCAGTCATAAGCATTAATCCATCTTAATATCAAAATAACAAAAACAATTTCATGTTTAAGAAAAAATACATAATAGTTTCATTAAAATTTGTTTTTAGTATTATTATCAAATTTATAAAAAAAAATTGAAAACAACGTCTTACCAGTATTAGTATCTCCAAGTATGTGGCAGCTATACGAGAGAACTTTCAAACTATCTAGAGAAATGGGTATCTAAATTCAGCGGATACTTCTGACTTTTGAAGCCTATAACAAAAATCAGGCGTATTTGAAATTCCATATGTGATGCTTGGTAAATTCAGTTGCTAATAAATTGTTGATGCTTGGTGGGTGGGTGGCTTCTCTGAACCTTCTAACCTCTCTAAGAATATTCTTGATCTAGAAACTTTCATTTTGTTCCTTCTTGTTTCTTTGTCGTCTCTTGTTCTAATGCAATGGATGGAAAAGTGGTTGTGCACTTATTCTTTTGAAGTCCTGAAAATTCTTCAGGTAGGTCTTGCTCCTTATTTTTCTTTACACTTAAGTGTGGAATGCATGCATTGCAGTACTAGTAGAACTTCAAACCTATTTTTTTTCTTCATCTTACTTTGTGGAGTATTCAATATCTCAACTTTTGAATTAGGTTGTATATGAAATTTTGATGCCCAATATGCCATCTCTTCTTTAATATCTTCATCGACACTTTAAAAAGGTAAAACTTTAATCCTATGCGAAGGAACTGCATGGGGTGAAATACAGATATTATGATAAACCATTGAAAAATGTATCATAGACTCATACTTATCTAACAAATAAGGTGGAATACAATATGACTCTATTGTTGCTTGTATCATCTATGTATACCAACTTTTAAATGTCAAGTTGGCACTTTGTTGCACCTCTTAATCCACACTATGTTTCCAAATATTGAAATTTGGAGATAGAAATGACTCAATTGCCTCGGTATCATATTCTAATCCTTGGGGATCCTTCCATTCCACCATTGCTATAAATAAAAGAACCCATCTCAAATGAAATTATTTACCTAAATTTTGACTATCCAGACAATCTTGAATAAAATCTTGTAATAATTATTTTTGCCAACTCTTTTTTATACCTTGTGTACACCTTTCTTCTATCAACAACACCCCCATAGGGAATTCATCCTTGTGACACTTTCTCAAAATTTTCCTTACTAAAATATGAGTAGCAAACCTAACTTTTGGATTTGAAATGGCAGAAATTACTTCTCCTCTCATTCCAAGATATGTTACACATACTTCTACCAAAATTCATTAACCTTCAAATTCCTTATTGTTATTGATTTTGCATGATATTCCCCTTTGCGTGACAAATCAAAAACCTTGTGCATCACATCTAGATCCACAATATATGGTTTGTCTAGGCATAAACATCCTCTTTGCAACAGACTCAATAGAACTTAAATACAGTGTGTAATACTAGGTCCATGCCCAAAATGTAGAACATACAATAGACACATAATTTCAAATTGATAAATATTTTGTGTCCACTCCTTAGGGATAACTCATTGAGTACCATCAAGATCCAAAATCATGTATGCATAATTAGATAATTGTATACTAGGAAAACTGTCACTATCTTGCAAGTTAAAATCCAAAAATTTCATATATGGTACCTTCCCCAATAATGGTTCCTTGATTTCTACCTTGGTATTAATCTTCACAACAGGAATACATGCTTCTTTACTATTTATATCTTTCGACAATATTTGGGTACTACTGAAGTCGATATTATACCTCAAAACTCTTCAACTCTACTCAAACTACAACTATAAACTATATACTAGCTTTTGAAACCTCCCAACCATGCCTAGATTTTTCTTCATACTATAATGCTCTCTACCAAACTTCACTTAATTTAAATAATTGCATCACTAAGATGTCATCTTTCAATAACATCAACTCACATTTTCTCTGTAATAACTCCTAACATGGCTCCTTGAATGTTTCCAATCTTCTTCTTGGTACCAAATATGTCCTTCCAATTTTTTCATCATCATATAACATGTCCGCAACCCATTATTATTTCATCATTATGATTATTTCCGTAAGGGAAATTAATGACTTTGACTTATACTTATCTTTATTCATATTTCAAACTTAACTACTTCTATAACACTTTTTAACAAACCTACACAATCACCCATTAATAGAAATAAGATGTGTACCTTTCACTACCTAACACTATGATCTACTTAATATTGTAGAAATAATAGATCAATGCTATGAGCAATGATTCTAAGAAGAAGCACAGTAAATAGATCTTGCTACTCAGAATTCTCACAAGCATACACATGAAAAATAGAGAAAAGAAAAGAGACTGAATCACATGAATGAAGAGATAAATATTGGTGTGTATCCTTCCATTGAATAATGATGAATAATAGTGTACATAAATATTACATCCCTCATAGTAAAATCAAGTTGTATGGAGACAACTCATAAAGCTCAAAAAGGCTGACTTACCAAAATATGGCAAACCCCCATAGGTGGCTAAAGCACTTCCCAAATCTGTCAAGGACCTCACGAATTAGCAAAAGCATGAGCGAGTTGTCAAGGGATATGGAAAAACATGATAATCCTATAAAATGGAGAGAAATTCATGAAGGATGGGTTGGCAACAAAGGGACCCAGTTTCCTAGTCAACTAGCTTTACCTTATCCACAGAAAAGGAGGATAAAGCAGAATAAAGCAGAATCTACTGTAAAGCAGTGTTTACTAATTCTGGATGGTCATAAAGTGGTCAATATCAACCCATAAATAAAGCATTCCTGGGGTATAGATGGTAGGTGTTGACTTTAAGGTGCAAGTGGATGCCAACTAATTAAGCTAGTGGGTGAATAATTAATCAAATAATGATTAATTATTTTATCCTAAGTTATGAGTGGGTTTAATATATTCCAACACACCCCTATAAGTATGAATTTATGATGGTATTTCAAAAAATATAGATTCATATGGATGCATATAGGGCCCAACAACAAGGCTATGGTCACCCTTTAACAATTATTATGTCCAAAAACGTGAGGAAAGAGGCAAAACCACATGGGGAAAATCCTTCGTCAAGAAAGGACAAGGCACAAAATTTGAAATAATTTCTTCAACATATATTTATCTTCAATTCAATGAGTTGAATGAACTACTTCTGGATGGAATACTTGTTGAAGAAATCATGAACTCCATGATCATGCGCTAGAGTGTAGAACCTGCAAGAAAGAAGAGGAGCGACTCCTTGTATCTCATCAAATGATGAAGTAGGAGAATTATCTGAATGCTTCTTGCTACTTTCAAACTCTGATATGAAAACAAAATCTGAAATGGAAAATATATCTGTGCATACTCCTTTCCAAAGAGTACAAAAATTAAGACAATTTATCACACATTCAATTCCCTGAATAGCTGCAAACTTGTGATGTGAATCACATGTCAATATTCCAATATAATGTACCACCTTTCAAGATCTGATATGAATATGATAAAACTATGATATATCAGAAACATTAGCATATGGAACAGTAAAGACAAAGGCTTCAGTGACTCCATGAGGATATAGGGCTAGACTAGGAAAACTATGAGCAATTGGGAAAACCTGATAGGTGTAAAAATTTGAATGATGGATGGAAATGAGATCTAAAACATAACTATTTATAACATATCAAAACATGTTATATATCATTCTAAATATTACTAAGGTCATGGATAATCAACCACTGAAATATAAGAAAGACTTCAAACCATATAAGATAAGTAACACTACATAAGAGACCAATGAGGAATCAACTAGTGAACTTGGGATTTGTATAGTCTTAGGATTATTCATAGGTATGGTAGATGGTATGGATGGTGGTATGATTTGTGTCATGACATACATATCTTCCTGAAAATCTTCTAAATCAGATATATAAGCTTGTGAGGAAGAGCTGCTCAAAGACAAGTCAATATCTAGTGAGAGGAGGATTATCAAAGAAAGGATCTGATATTTCTGATTCTGATATATCAGAGACTAAATCTATATCAAATACATGAGAAAAGGATATAACTATGGCACTCCAAGAATAATTTATACCGCCTTGGAAGTGCGCACTATGGTGTTGTTCTGAGGAATCAACAGGCTTTTCTGGTTCATCAGGAACTTCGATCTTGTGCTTCTCAAGAAGCCGAGACATGATGCCCATCTTATTCTTGAAACACTTCTTCTCTGAATGAAAACCCTTGCTGCAATAAAAAAACTTGTATTTTCTCCCTTTCTTCTTACTTTCTTTACTGAATCTTCATCAGTAGGCTTCGAACTATCATCTTCACTTTCTATATTTGGCTTCTTCACAATTTGCTTCTCTTTTGATTTGACATTCTTGTTTCCTTTAAACAAGAGAGAATGATCCTTTCCCTTGGAAGAATTAAAGAAACCCATATGGATCAATTTATATTTCTCCTTTGTTAGTGAATCAAGAAAAGAATTTAAATAAGAGATTTTCCACTTAGGAACAACAAGCCTGGTAGCTTGAAAAGTAGACACAAAAACTGAGTAATCAGGACCCAATTTTGAAATAGTGGAAAGGATTAATTGATCATGTTATTTCTCAATCCCACATTGCTTGAGAATTAGAAAAAGTGACTTGAACTTGGTGAAGAAACCCTCAAGAGATTCGAAATTGCTTGGACTTAGTGAGAATAACTCAATCTCCAATTGATGCGCTATTAGCTCATCTTGAACTCCGAAGAGAGACTCCAATTGAGTCCATACATGGTTTGGAGTGGTCAAACCATCTAGATTAAAGAGTAGATAAGGATAAATAGAGAGGCAAAGCAGTCCATAGGTTTCATCCAACCTATTATGCCACTTATCTTTCTCAATCACAGCATTGGGCTCATTATGTAAAGATAGAGTAACTCTATATAATCCTCTATTGTGCAATAGATTGCCAATTTTGGATTTCCATTCGTGGTAGTTGAAAGGAGTAATAATTATTGATGAAGGAGAATCCATATTTCTAAATTTATGTTCTCAAGAAGAAACTCTCTACAACCTGCAAAACAAAATAGTATAAAATCTTGTAAGCTAGACAAGCTCTTCTTCACAGAGGGATAGGAGACTGGTTGCGCTCCTCAACTCTGTAGAACTTGATCAACCTTGTTGCTCTGATACCATGTAGAAGATTGCAAGGTTGTGCTCCCTATAGCTATGATACCATGTAGAAATAATAGATTAATGCTATGAGCAATGATGCTAAGAATAAGAACAGTAAATAGATATTGCTACTAAGAATTCTCACAAGCATACACAGGAAAAATAGAGAGAAGAAAAGAGACTGGATCACATGAATGAAGAGATGAATATTGGTATTTATCCTTCCATTGAATAATGATGAATAATAGTGTACATAAATAGTACATCCCTCATAGGAAAATTGAGTTGTATGGAGACAATTCATAAAACTCAAAAAGGTTGACTTACCAAAATATAGCAAACCCCCATAGGTGGCTAAAGCACTTCCCAAATATGTCAAGGACCTCACAAATTAGAAAAAGCATGAGTGAGTTGTCAAGGGAGATGGAAAAACATGCTAATCCTAGAAAATGGAGAGAAATTCATGATGGATGAGTTGGAAACAAAGGGACCCAGTTTCCTAGTCAACTAGCTTTACCTTATCCACATAATTGAAAGCAGGATAAACCATAATAAAGCAGAATTTGCTATAAAGCATTGTTTACTAATTTTGGATGGTCATAAAGTGGTTAAGATCAACCCAAAATCATAAATAACGCATTTCTGGGGTATAGATGGCATGTGTTGACTTTAAGGTGCAAGTGGATGCCAACTAATTAAGCTAGTGGGTGAATAATTAATCAAATAATGATTAATTATTTTATCCTAAGTTATGAGTGGGTTTAATATATTCCAAAAAATATAACTATGTGCATCATTATCAATCATCACTTAGCTATCATTCGTTGGCCCCTATGATCTGTAATATTATTCAAGTTTTCTTCCATTTACCATGCCTTTAAGTGGATCACCCCATAATGTATGTAACTTTTATTTTTGAAAAAAACAGGTATGGTTTATATTTTAAAAATAGTGGAGGAATCACTGAAAGGGCTACAAAATTCTGACTTATAAGAGTACCAGAGTAGTCTATAAGAACTTCACCTCTTAGGGAGGTATAACTGAATAGGAATGAAGATTAATGTAGAGCTCATTAGTACTTAATCCAATTTCCTTATTTGTTTCAAGGTCTGCTTTCCCATTTAGCTCACAGAGGATATGGAAGAACTATAGTTGCCAAAATTCTCTTGAGAGAGAGAGAGATAGTTCTTTTGATCAATCTGGATAGCCTGATATTTTGACAATGATTTGAACCATTCATGGCCTAAATAATTATTCAAGAATATCCAATAACAAAGGCTTCTTCACCCCCATGGCTTCCAATTGTTTAAGTCCTTGCCATAGTCCATAAGCTTCAACCATGGTATTCATGTTATTCATATCATTACCTATATTCCAATAGTATTCAGTTTCAATGTTCCTCTCGGGACAGATAATGACCCCTCCTCTTCCGGTTGCTCCTGGATTCCCTTTCGAGGCTCCGTCGAAGAAGAGTTTAAATATTTTCCTCTCTTTCATCTAGATTTGAAACTGAGATTTTTCCATTCTTATTTCCCAAAATTCCAGAGATCTCTTAACCTTGATAGTGTCTAATTCAATAATTTTGAAGGAATGCATCCAAATTACTTCATCTGGTGAGAGCTTGGTTTTGTTATTAGGCAATAGTGATGTGTTCATTATTTCTCCCATGAGTGCTTTCATTTTGGCCGCAATCTGTTCTATAGTATGGGCCTTGTCTTTGAAGACTCTTTGTTTTATTTCAATCCAAATATTCCAAAACATTACTTTTGGCAGCGTTCTCCATCAATTTTTAAAACCTACTTTATTGCCTAGGTTTCTTTGATACGCTTGGTCCCAGCTGATAAAGCATTGTTGAATGCTGCTTGGTATCTCCATATTGCCAAACCAACGATGGATCAATAGTTCCCGAACCTTAATGGAAAAGGAGCAATTTATTAACACATGATGATTGGTTTGTTTGCTCTTTTTGTACATCGGGTAGCGGAACGGGCCAACAGAGCCTCTTTTTTCTAGATTCTCACCTATCAAAATACTCCCATGCACTAGCATCCAATTGAACATGTCAATTTTTGGTAAACTCTTCACCTTCCAGACTATTTTCCAAATCACAGGGTTTTTGGGCACGTTGGGGCATGCAACTAACAACTCATAACCTTGTGCTGAGGTGTATTCTCCTACTCTTCTTCCCTAACCGTGTGTGTCTTTTACTCTACTGGAGAGAGGTGCTATTCCAGCAAGGTGATCAAGGAGCAGTTTCTTTTCATCATCCATCTCCATAGGACAGTCCGGAAGAGACCATCTGATCCAGCGGTGGGGTGGGACAAAATCCCAGTGTGAGATATCCCAAAGCATGATTTTGTTTTGACTGTCTAACCACCTTTTGATGCCAGGTATTCCAGAGATGGGAGACTTCCCCAGGATGGAGCCCTACCATATTTTAACGTGCTTTCCATTTCCCGGTATCCATAAGAATTTTTCTTTGAAACTGGGCAGGGATTTCATGCAAAGATTGAATATGGGGGCTCCTTGATTACTCGCATGCTCTAAATCCAAACATATTATGCTTGTTCTTGGGAAGTATTTATGCCTTAGCACTTGGCTTCTCCAGGAGGGATTCACTTCCAACAAATTCTAGAGTAGCTTTGCTCCCATCGCTAAGTTCTAGTATTTTAAATCTCTGATCTGAAGGCCTCCTTCCATCCAGGGAAGTTTGATTTTATTATAGCTAACCAGAACAAATTTATTTCCTCCCTTATTTTTCCCTCCTTTCCAACGGAAGGTCCTCAACATACTTTTGATGGAGGTGAGGATTCTGATACGAGCTAGCAGTAATGAACACTAGTATAATGGAAATCTATTCAAAACGGCCTTTACCAATACCATTTTCCCTGCTGAATTTAGCCAAACCACCCCCAGGATTGGATTATTTTCTTGAATTTATCAATCAACGGGTTCTAGCCAGAGGTTTTTGGTTTTCCATTGAAAATTGGGATCCTCAGATATCTAAAGGAATCCCATGTTGTTACTCCCTCAATTCCTAAAGTGCGATATATTCCAGAAATCTCCCTAGTATTTATATTCCAGCTGTAGATCTTGTTTTTCCTCATATTTAGCTTGCTTGCAGAAGCTTGAAAATAGGAATCCAATTCGGCCTTGAATATTCTTGTTATATTATGAATGATGCCTCCTAACATAATAGTATGGTCTGCGAACTGTGTGCGGTTAATATCTCTAGTCCCACAGGCCATTCTGATGCCGATTAACTCATGATCATTCCTAGCTTGCTCGAGTTGTAGGCTCAACACCGAGGCTTGGATTGCATAAAGCATTGATGAGAGGGGGAAACCTTTCCTAAGGCCTCAGGAGGCTTAAAATAAGGTTACAACTCTTCCATTTATGAGGGGGGAAATACAAGTATTTCTTATACAAGATTTTACCCAACACATGAATCTTGGATCAAATCCATACCTTAGCATCACTTGAAAGAGAAAGGAGTGACAGACTCTGTCAAATGCATTAGCTAAATTGATTTTCGCCACCATACCTTTGTCCCATTTCTTTACGCTGGAATGGATTTCCTCTTGGACCAAGATGATATTATCCCAAATTATCCTGCCTTTAATGAATCCTCCTTGGTTTTTTGGAATGATTCAAGGCATAATGTACTTTAATCTATTAGCCATGATCTTAGTGATTATCTTGTATCCTATATTACATAATGAAATAGGATGAAATCTGTCAAATGATACTGCATATTTTTCTTTGGGGATAAGGTCCATCAATGTTGAATTAGTGCTTCTTCCTATTTTATCACATTGTTGAGCTTTTAGAACCATATTTAGTAGATCCTTATGAACCATTTCCCAACAAACCTTGATGAACCTAGCATTGAAACCATCTGGGCCAGGTGCCTTGTCTTCTTCCATCTCCTCCATGACCATTTTCAGTTCCTCTATTGTGATCCTTTGCATTAGCTCAATATTGTCCTTTCTTTCAACCATCATGGGAACTAGATTCATTGGGACAGAGTTTTGAGGAGTGTTATCGACTTCAACTATGTAAATCGCTTTGAAGTGTCAAGATGCTTCCAATTTGATTTTGTCAAAGTCTTGAATAACCTGATTGCACGTTTGAATCTCCTGAACAATTTTGTAATTCTTCCTCATCTCAACATGCTTATGGAAGAAACTTGTATTCTAATCCCCTACTTTGAGTCAGAGACGTCTAGATTTTTGTCTCCATAAATATTCCTCATATCTACATGCAACATTTAATTCTTGATGGAGGATTACTTCTTTTTCAACATTGTCCTTTGATATCTAGATTTCCTCCATGGAAAGTTGATGAGCCTCTAAGTTTTGAAAAGATTTGGTTCTTCTTTGAACCGGAGAATCAGCCGATTTGTCCCACATCTTGAGTGCCCTTTTGACTTTTATCAAATTTTCTTCCCATAAAGAGAGGACCTTCTTTACTTAATTTTGGCAGAGGAGGGAATCCCTTTCTGGGATTTCCCATGCTAATGAGTATTTCTGGGATTTCGTACAAGTTTCTCCAAGGTTAGTTTAGAGCCTTGAAGTTTGTCCTTATATGTGGCTTGTTCCCTCACTTATTTGGTCGATTTAATTCCTCTTACTTTCTTCTTTCTAAGGGCGACCATCTCAATTTTCCCTTCCTCATCTTCCTCTTCATTAGTGTCAGACTCCTCTTCTGAATTTTCATGGTTTCCTCTTTCCTTTATCCCCTCTTCTCTTGAATTTGAATGAGCTTGCTTGGGCTGACAAGATGGGAAAACTTATCTTTCTGGTTCTTTCTCGCCATTGTTAGAGTCCTCTACATTAACCAAGGATCCACCATTGATTTCTAATAGTTGAAGAACCTCTAAGGTGGTTTTCCTCAGAGTGTTTTTTTTTGCCTCTTTTTTTTTTTGGATGCCCGCTCTTTGACTTCCGTCTCTTTACTACTTGCCACCCTTCCTCCTTTTCATGATGTTCCTCCTACTTTTGGGGGCAGCTACGGAGAAAATTTCCATATGCATGGCAACCTCTGCACTTGAAAGGCAACTATTCATATTCCATATTCTGGAAATGAAACCAGGTTCCAACTGTAAGCTTGATTGCCTCCATTAAGTCTGCTTCTAGATTCGCCTCCACACAGATCTGGGAATAGGCATACCGGTATTTGGTGCTTTCCATGTCAATAAATATTCCCAAAGTATTCTCGATTGCTTTAAGCAATTTTGGATTCCAGCAGTGTATTGGCAGGTTTGGAAGCCTCACTCGTATAGGTACGACTTTGGGGATATCATCCTCAGGATCAAAATCCAGCGTCCACATGTTCATATAGAGGCCTTGTGGCCCCATGAAGTAGTGGCCATTTCTAAAAAAAATATCCCTATCCACCTTCGATTCAAATTTGAACAAGAAATATCCTCAACCTACTAAGTAAGATGCTACATTTTGGGCGATCAGAGGTCTCCAGTTCCTCTCGACCCAGCTCTTGGTGGTTTTCGAGGACGGTCATAAACCATTGAACTATCCTATCAAAGCATGATCATCCAATGAGATACATATGCAGACGGTGTCCTCTGGTGCTAGGGAAACCATAGGCACATCTTCAATATGCTTAACAAACTTCGTTGTGGGGGGGGGGGGGGGGGTGCTCCAGTGGATACTCTCTTTCTCTGTGATGCAATGAATCTCATGAATCCTTTAATTTTTGAGGCATAGGGTGGCCAGATCTTCCCTCCTTAGTTGCCATGGGGATATGCTATCTGCAACCTCCAAATGAGGATTGGTCTTGTGCATCCTGCAACATAGGCCCGCCATCCGGCGAAGCCTACGATGAGCCGATCAAGCTTGCTTCGATCCACAACCTGCTCAATGCACGTGATCCTACCTATTTTTTGTTCCTACATGCAATCGCAATAATTTTAATATAAGTAATTCTAAATGGTCTCATCCATATTATTTGCGTATTACCAGGTGTTATAGCTGATTTTACCACTCTAGGTGAATAACACTTGTATGGCCTTTCCCCTATTCCTCTGCAGATTCCTTAGACCCCTTGGACCATTTTTTGTCCTTTGATGTTTCCTTGACCATCCCTAAAAACATGTGAAAATCCATATACGTGACTTTTAAACCCATAATTGCGTATATACGTGGGTTTGACCCCTAAAACCGCATACATCGGGATGTGTGCATAATCCAAATCCTTTTGGAGTTTTCCTTGACATGGATCCGACTCACTTGACTCCTGGCCTTCCATATGCCTTGAGATTGCTCGGATTCAACCTTTCATTACTCCTTTGAAAAGCTATATAAGGAACTCTTTGGTACATTGAAGGCATAAGAGAGAATTGAGAGCAAAGAAACTATAGTCCATTATTGCCAAAACTTGTGCTTGAATCTGCATCCCTTTGTCCCTTGGAGCACTTTTGTGTTCTTCCCAAGCTTGCCTTTTGCTTGTGAGCTTGCTATCGAGAGATGGAGGATTGAGGTGGTGGAGGCCCAAGTGGGGGATTCAGTTTCTCCGATTCGCAGACGTGCTGACAGAGGTTGTATCCATTGCAATCTCTGATTTTATATTAATAGAAATATTTTTTCCTGTCCAATAATGTATGTTTGAATGAATATTTTATCCATGGAATGATTTCAAATGTTTATACATTATTGATTATATATGCTAGAATAGATCTAACACCAAGATATATAGTATGCTTGTCTTGTTTACTTGTTGTTGAGGATGTGATTAATCAATTCAAGTTGAAGTTGGAAAGCTCAACTAGGATCTACTTCAACCGTCCGAAATAAGGTACGAGGTATGATCCTTTAGTGTTAGATGTTTAATTTCTATTGCATATTGGAAAGGATTTATTTTTGGAGTCAAGCTGTCTGTTGTGGTACCCCAAGCCATAGGAATTTCTCTCCATAACAGAATTGGCGACTCCACTGGGGAGTTCCTAGTAGTTGTCCTTTGGGGGTTTTCTATCGGCATTCAATGACTTTGAATTGCTCTTTTTCTCTTGTTTCTATGTCGGGTCTGGGGGCATGTTTTCCTGGTGGTGTCTGACTGGTGTGAATTTTGTCTCAGCTTGTCTGTTTGGATTTATTTTTATGCACCTTTCTTCTTGTATGCGAGTTTTTAACTCACTGTCACGTATATACGCGGGTTTCTTTGCTATTTCCACGTACACACGCGGGTTTACTGCGAACAGTCACGTATGCCCTTAGTTTTTCCTTCTAGAGGAAGTTGGATGGTTGCTAGGTGAATTTTGATGATTGCTGAGTCTCCTTTGATACTGCTAGAGTCTGTATACATCCCCGTTTCTGACCAGAGACGTTTTTTTAGGGTAAAATTTCTTTTTTTTAAGAATGTTCTTGTCATTGCATTTTTGATTTTTTGTTTTGGGATTACTGCATTAGATTTCTTTACCTTAGTGCTTTGCTTGAGTGCTGCTTGAGTGTGCTTGCAGAGTCTGGGGGTTGTAGAACCATTCTTTTGCTTTGGTATCTCATTTTTATTTCAAAAAATCCAAAAAATTTGCTTATCATCATGCATTGCATATTGCATTTTGCATAGTACTTGCACTAGATTTGCTTTGGAGTATTAGTTAGGATTTCATATAGGAAAGTTTGCATTTATCATTTGAAGAGAATTATGCATTTCACGTAGTAGCATACCCTATTTTTCATGGACACAATGCATTTGCATTGATTGTTAGGTGTGAATTTTACTTCATGTTGTGTCATAATGCCATTAGTTGCACGACCATATCCCTCTTTTCAGTAATAAAGCCAGTTAAAATCAATGCTTAATTAAAATGAACTACTCTATTTTATTTGATAGGGTTCACCAACAAGCTTAGGTTTTAGGGTCTTGGAATAGTTCATTATGAGTCAATTCTCCAAGACCACCAAACAACAACATGTATGTGTCTGTCCAGGTGAGTGTGTGAAATTCCTTGGTATAAACAGTGTTTCTTAGGATCCTCCTCACAAAAGGGAGTTAAGCACGAGGCAGTGTGAACGGTTATTGATTGGGATGACCCCTAGTCATAAATGAGTAGCACCGGAGATATTTCCAGGATTGTATTCGTATCTAGGGGCTCTTTCGAGAGTTTCTAGCTTTGCTACCCTGCCCATACGGTCAATCCCGCCTTAGCATTGATTATATTGAGGTGACCTTAGTGGCCTTACCTAGGATATCGAGGGGGTACTTTGCGGGGGTTATTCTGTGGTGTCCCGGCCAGGTTGGGGTCGGACAGAACAGTCACTTTACGCGTTGAAGCTGAGGGCCACAATAATTGGTTACGTACCTCTGCTTGTTGTGTATGGGAGTCTCAAGCCTCCCCTAGGTGAGACATACCTGCTTCAATCGGGAGCTCACTTATCCTAACCTTGATTGCTTGTGTTTGGCTTTAGATTTTATTGGTGATTTCTCTGTACACGTTAACTTGCCTAGGGTTTGTGTAGATAGAGAGTCTTTTATATTTTTTGAGTCATTATGGATTCGGGTGCGGCTCCTCGCTGTTCTCGTCGTTTAGCAGGACTTCCACCTTGTACGTTTCCTCCTCCTTTGGGAGAGAGAAATAGACAGTCCAGGCAGAATACTTCGCACATTGATTCACACACCATGGGAGACCACGTTGAAGGTATTCCTGAACCACTTTATCCCATTCATGTGGAAGATCGGGAGTTTACTCCTAACTACGATCCTTCACCCGACTTGACTGAGTTAGGTCCTGTGATTTTTGAGATAGGTACATTTCATGATAGACCTACTTACTCTAGGGTGGATTCCCCAGTGACGCATCACCAGAAGATGATGAGACTCATTTCGAACCCGCCAGCACTAGTTATGGTAGTTATGGTATGTCTGGTTTTCCTACACATGATTTGGCATTTCATGTCGAACCTGAGTTTGAGCCTAGCACTATGCCTGGGGGCACTCTCATTCCTTACCATGTGGAGAGGTTTGGGAGCACATGTCACATTGCACCTTCCATCCCAGCGGTGGAAGCTACATCATATATTCCTCCTAGGTCTAGGGTTAGTGATCCTATTAGGATACCAGATCCGAGATGAGTGACTATAGGGAATAACATGTACATAATTACTCAGGTCCCTTCGTCCTCTGTCCCTAGTTCTTAGAATGTTCACCCTCCACCTCATACACATGGTCCTTCGGGCCAGAACGTTGCTACGAGCCATGTCCGTACTGCAGTTACTAGACCAATTGTGTCTCAAGTTGACATACCGCCCTTTGCTTCGGAAGGTTATGTTCATACTTCTAGAGGTCATGTTACTACTTCCAGAGCATATATCCCTACTTTCGGTATGTATATTCCTACTTCCGGAGTGTATATTCCTACCTACGGAGTGTCTCATGGGACATCGCATGCGATGACTTGTGGACCTTATTATGGGACGCAATATGGATAGGGTTCTTCACCTTATGGGTGCGGGTATCAACAACCCACTTACTCTCCAAATTAAGGCTTTGTAGCTCCGAATAGTCAAGGTACACCACACTATGGTGCTTCCATGCCACCCTATACGGGTCAAATGGGAGGAGGACACTATGGCCAAGGCCATGGTGGTAATCAAACCTATGTGAATCAGAACTATCAAGGAGCGGTCCATCGACCTCATCATCCTAGGCTCCCTTTCCTTGCAACGCTGAATCTTCCTGACTTGTCGAGATTGATGAATGATCCTGTAGCTCATGACCCGGCTTGGCCGGCTGTCCCTACTAAGCTTCCCTCAGACATACCCAAATTCGAGGGCAAACCGGGAGAGGATCCAAGTGAACATGTTACTACCTTTCACTTATGATACTCTTCGAATTCCTTACATCAGGACTCAATCCATTTGAGACTATTTCAATGCACCCTTACAGGGCCTGCCGCGAAATGGTATATAGAGCTACCTAGGGGGGCATTTGCTTTGTCCGATGACCTAGCGATGACTTTTATTAACCACTTCCAGCTACTAGTGCGTTATGACGTTGGTACTAAACTCTTGTCAACATTTTGGCAGGATAAAGCTACACATATCTCGAATCATATCCAAGAGTGGCGTAGACGAAAGAGGTTAATTAAAGCCTTTATACCGCCAGAATTCCTCCTAGAATGGTTCCTTAAGTCGTTATTTCCATATATAGTGAAGGATGTGTCTACATCCGGAGTGCAAAATGAGGAACAAGCCATTTTTAGGGCGCAGGAACTGGATTTGATTTATGCTCAGTTTGGTTTTTTATATGAGATCATTCCCAATGCCCCTCGTTTTAGTTTCGACCCCAAAGTTAAACCTGGACCACATGCCAGTGGCATTGTGGGTTGTGCGAGTGCTAAACCTATGGATTCAGTTGCAAAACAAGTTAGTCAATTGTCACTCAACCAATCTACTTCAGGACAAGCCACGACTTCATCTCAACCCGCCCAAACGGTGAGTGTGCTTTCAGTACAATCATCGGACCAGAAGGGTAACCAGCAGCCCAAACGGAATAAAAAGAAGGGTAAGAATAATCATAAGCCTTGGGAATAGGAACAATAATGCTAATAATGGAAAGAACGCCCATGATGCTGGGGGGAACAAGAAAGCTAAATGTAAGGTTAAATTCCCTTGCAAGTTGTGTAAGGACGATCACCTCACTTACTTATGCCCTCGTATTGATGAAGCCTCAATATTCTTGGCACAGGGCCCAACTGTGCTGACTAACACTTTACCTCACAATCAAAATATGAACTTGAGGACCCATGATCAGTCTGGTGGTGATCAAGATCCACCGAAGGGTAGTGATCATGGTTGCATTAACATGGTTCGTGCTGCGAAAGTTGTGACCTATGCGAAAGACTATGGTTCGTCACAACCCAACCTAGGAAAGGAACCTGATCCACCAGGGACTCCTTTTTGTATTGAAAAACCTGGGGATAAACTTGAAGTTGCACCTCGCATTCCTAAGGGAGTACTTAAGCGTTCGAGGCACAATCCTAATGCCTGAGCTGCCCAGAACTATTCAGTTGTCAAGGATTTGGGCCACACTCCTTGTGCGATGTCTACACTGGAAGTGCTTTAGAGTTGTCCTTCGCAAAGGAAGGCTTTAATTTCTATCCTTGGTGTGAACGATGATAATTCTTCCTCCATGATTAAATTTGAAACCATAGGACTTTAGCCTTGCTTGCCTTACTATGTGTCTCTTTTGATTCATGTAGAATGTCTTAACATGACCATCAAGCGCACTGTGATTGATGAAGGAGCTGCTACTTCTGTGATGTCTTTATCATGTTGGAAGGGTTTAGGTTCCCCTGAGTTGTCTAAGTCAACAACCATGTTAACTATGTTCGATGGGAGATCGTTTAGGCCATACAGGATTCTCCCTTCCCTTAAAGTCTGTTTGGGAGGGAAGACCATTGCGATAGAGGTCAAGGTGGTTGATGCACCCCTTGACTACAATCTCTTGCTGGGTAGGAATTGGATGTACAATATGCAAGCCGTAGCTTCTTCCCTATTTTGTGTGGTATGCTTTCCATTTAATGGGAAGATAGTTATGATTGATCAAATTCCATTCAAGAATTCGTTGGTTACCGCATCTTCAGGAGCTTCGATCCTGATTGTAGAGCACTCTCAACTGGCAACTGGGAGTGTGGGCGTGGGCATGTATCCATCCCTCATGGGAATCTTTAGTTTCCCTGCACCTATCCTTATGATAGGGTCTAGTTCTGGTGAGGCTTCGACATCTATAATATTGGTGTCTTTTCACACGAGTCCTACACCGAATAATTCGAGTGAGCCCATCGTGACGGACGTGTCATTGCCTGCAACTATGGTAGCTTATCAAGCTAATCTTGAGTGTGTTGTAGTCCCATGGTTCCATTAAGCTCTTCTGGTTCGATAGCTGATGGAAACATGGAAAATATATCTCCAACGATTCCTATCAATATCTCTAGCGATCCCGGCGGGATAGAGAATGTCTATATTGGGCCAGAATGTTCCCATGCTGAGATTCTAGAATACACCGAGTTGTTTAAAGGATTTCATGATATCTTTGCTTGGTCTTACGATGAAATTTCAGGTATCGACCCTCGCATTGTCGAACACGAGATTAAGACTTATCCCAACGCTAAGCCTGTTCGACAACGTTTGCGTGTAGTGAATCCTAGGAAAGCACCCACGATTAAGGTAGAGATAGAGAAATTGTTGAAAGCTGGTTTTATCTATCCCGTTCCCTTGATGGAGTAGGTTTCAAACCTCATTCTGGTTGATAAGAAGCAGGGAGCGATCCGCATATGTACTAATTTCTGTGATTTGAATGGTGCCTATCCTAAGGACAATTTCTCCACACCATTTATTGATCAGATTTTGGATGAGTGTGCGGGTAGCAAGGTTTTTTCCTTTATGGACGGCTTTTTTGGATATAATCAGATACAAATTAATCCTGAGGACCAGCATAAGACCACCAGAGCTACTTTTCAGTGGGCCATGACCTTGATTTTCCACGATCTCAAATCAATTATCGAAGTATTTTTTTGATGACCTTGCTTCTCATTCTCGTATGAAAATGTGTCATTCCTATCATTTGAGATTGGTATTCAAAAGGTGCCGCCATTATTTGGTCAGGTTAAATCCTCACAAGTGCATCTTTTATGTGAAGTCAGGTCGCTTATTAGGATTCATCATTTCTAAAGAGGGTATAAGAGTCAACCCTTTGAAGGTTGAGGCAATACTTTAGTTGTCTCCCCCGAAAAATATTCGTCATCTTCAATGTTTGCAAGGCATGGCAAACTTCTTACAAAGATTCGTTGTCAATTTTGCCAATTTGACTAGATGCTTCATGCGTCTTTTGAAGAAGGACACCACCTTTTGTTGGGATGAGCGAGCCCAAAAGTCATTTGATGTGCTCAAATGAGCCTTAGCATCGACCCTGGTGATTAGTCCTCCAGACTATAGCCGTGATTTTCTACTTTATGTTTCCGCATCTATGGAGATGATTGGGATGGTTTTGGTTCAAGAGGATGAGGAGCTCCAAGAGCATGTCATATACTATCTGAGCCAGAATCTTATTGACACAGAGATTCGTTATTCTCATGTTGAGAAGCTTGCCTTAGCTACCATACATGCCGTTCAACAGTTGAGACATTATATTCTCCTTCGCCAGACCTTGGTTGTAGCCCATGTCAATCCGTTTCAATTCGTCCTCACTCAAAGGATGATTGGGGGAAAATATAATAAATGGATTGTTATCCTGCAAGAATTCGACCTCGAATTTGTTTTGGTAAAATCGAAGAAATCATTAATTTTTGCAGAGCTTATATCAAATTTCCCAAGCGAGGCTGAGGAGTTGGTTTGTGAAGATACATTTATCGATGAGCACATCTTCTTAATCTCAACTTTAGACCCATGGTATGGGGATATCATTATATATATACAAATGTTGAAGGTCCCCACTCACCTCTCACGGGATGAACAACGACGATTACATCACGTGTCTAAGAATTACCTCATAGTGGATAACACTTTATACCACTGTGGGGTAGTTTCCATTTTACGACGTTGTTTAACTCATGATGAGGCTGAGGTAGTGCTGAATGATTTCCATGGAGGGGCATGTGGTGGTAATTTATTTGGGCTTTCTACAGCCCAAAAAATCTTAAGAGCAGGTTATTTCTGGTCGTCGATCTTTAAATATTGTGTAGATGTGGTCAAGAGGTGCCACCCTTGCCAGGTGTTTGCACATAATATGCGCTTGAAACCTGCCCCATTACATCCCATCGTCACTACCGGTCCCTTCACTAAGTGGGGGCTTGATTTTATGGATTGCAACCCAGCTTCAGCTGGGGGGCATCATCATATCATAGTGGTTGTTGATTACTTCATGAAATGGGATGAGGCTATGCCTACAGTTAAATCCAATGGTGAGACAGCCGCACACTTCGTATTCAACCAGATTATTACTCGGTTCGGGATTCCGAAAGAGCTTGTCACTAACCATGGCTCGCACTTTTAGAATCGTATGATAGAAGAGTTGGCATCAAAGTTAGGGTACAAGAATGAGAATTCCTCCTCTTACTACCCTCAAGTGAATGGATAGGTAGAAGCAATGAATAAATCACTCAAATCCATTCTCCAACAGACCATCGCACGAAGCAAGAATAATTGGCACATTATGTTATATCCTGCTTTGTGGGCATATAGAACCGCTGTTAAGACTACCACAGGTTTTTCTCCATATCAACTTGTACATGGAGTGGAGTTGGTATTGCCAGTTGAGTGCGAGATTCCTTCTTTGAAACTAGCTGTAGAGCTCTTACCAGACACTTCCCCATTGGAGGAGCGTTTGGTCTACCTTGAGCAACTTGATGAGCAGCGTCGAGATGCCTTGATGGCTCTAGAAGTAAATAAACGTTGCGTAAAGCTCCAGTACAATAAGTCTGTCTGTCCAAGGAGGTTTAGTGAGGGAGACTTGGTCCTTTTGTGGGATCAACTAAAGGAACCCTTGGGGGCAGGAAAGTTTAACCCCATGTGGCGTGGTCCTTACGTCATCAAATGTGTGTTAGAGAAGGGCGCTTATGATTTAGTGGATTATGAAGGAATGGCCTTAACAAAGCCTAGAAATGGGCTCTATCTCAAGAAGTACTATGCATGATTTTCAGCCAAGGCTGGTTATTGTATATTATTGTACAGTTTTGCATAGTTAGGTCTTTTTTCTTATAGTGATCGGGTTTGTGATTAGTTTCCATTTCTTTTGGCAGATGTCAATGGAATCTTCCACCTACATAGGATTCACGGATGGTGCGAGCCATCACACTCAACACTCAGCCACTGCTGCTTGGGTGATTTATACTCCTATGGGTCAGGAACTATCTTTAGGAGGCATATGTCTATGGCCATCTTCCAACAATGTTTTTGAATATAGCGCCGTTATTGAGCTTCTACGAGATGCCATTTTACATGGCATTCTCTCTCTTGAGGTATGTCTTGATTCGGAGTTAGTAGTGTCACAACTTAATGGTTTGTACCATGTTAGATATCCGACATTGTTAAGAATATTCTTACGTGTGAGATTATTAGAACGAAAATTTGACAATATAACATACATACATGTTCCAAGAATTAATAATCAAGTTGTTGACTCATATGCTAACTACGTGTTAGATTGGCATTTGTTTCATACATAGTAAATTCATCACAAACACAAATTTTTATACATGTAAATAAATAAACTGATCATCATAAAAAATTTTATATACATCCAAAATGTGGTAATACATAGTGTCATAATACAAAAATGTGTCTCTCGAGCCACCAAAATATAATACACGGTAATACAAAATGTATCTCCCAGGTATCTAAGCCTGTGGAGGAGGAGGGGGATTGTGATCATGGAAGGTCACTATGACTCTAGCTAGCCGTCGGAATAATTGCACCCATGCTCGTGGTACACCCACCACCTGGCGTTGCATAGCCTTAGGCAAGTCCTCGACTTGCGCCATGGGAACTCTGTGTGTCAGCCTCACAAAGTTGGTATGAATGCTCTGGAGCATCCGCTCCACATCCACACCCGTGATATCGTCTCCTCTTCCCCTCCATCTATGACGAGGGAAGCCTTTAGGCTGCTGTGGTCCCACATCTGCATGCATATGGTAGATGTCACTATGTATTGTCACCCAAAAACATGTATTTTGATTTCATATAATCAGAAAACACAAAAAATTAAATAACTCAAAAATTTAAAGCGAGGGTCAAGAATTCGTTAACTATGTAACCGTATGCCGATCCTGGTGGTAGCGGCATGTCTGGGTCCCCCCGGAAATCTATCCCCGCATAGGGGTAGTCATCGATGGCAACTATCTATCGTCACCACCATGAAAAGAACTCAGCTGGATAGGGGTTGGACACCCTACCTCCTCCTAGTCTATGCATCGCATCTTCCAAACGCCGTTGGGCCAGATGTCAAACCCCGTGTAGAGGAACGTCAACTCTGGGGCTCAATCCCATGCTTGAAGAAAAATGTGCTCAGTATACTACTGAAACCGAAGTTTCGCACTCTGCCCATCTTACACTCACTGAGTTGGTGTTTCATGTTACTCAGTAGTGTAGTGCTCTAGTCATATACCTTGGGTCTCATGCACTCCACTACATAGAACATCAGAGGCCGTAAGGCCTGGTGGAGTGAAGCCAAGCTTGCTATCCTGCCCAGTGTCAGTAGGATGGCCTTTAGGCCCAGCACCTATATAGAGTTGGTTGGGATCTGACTCCCCACCTTCTCTATGTCCGGATAGTAGTACACCGCAATATACTCATCTATAGTCAGGACACCTCCGAGCCCATGAGAACGTAGGTTCACTACTTCCCTCCGTCGGGAAAGTCCAGTAATAAAGTATATGTCCTCCACCTCTATGGCGAGGGACATCCCATCTATTCAGAACGACTCTAAGTTTGGATCCCAGTAATCCACCATCATCTGCAATATTCTTGGTTTGGCCCTTAAACCACCAAGACACCAAAATTTGTAGAGCCCACATGCACGTAGCGCTTGTTGATCCATTAGATCGACCCTTACTACCTCCTCTACATCACCATGTTCATGTTCTCTCCATTCTAGGACCATCCTAAACAAAAAATTGTAAGTTTACCCATTAGAACACTTAAAAAACCTCATGCACGGTCGCATATGTGACTGTTTGCCAAACAGCCGCATATGTACGTGGGTTTGGGGGAATTTTCTGTGTATAGCTAGCCCTATATGCGAAAAAACCCTTGATTTCCGCATGGGCTGCAGTGCCTATTTTGGATTGGCCTAGAAATCCCAAATAACCATGGAATTTGATAAAAATTGCATCAAAATGGAAGAGAAGAGCATGGGTAAGTACCTGGAAGAAACGGTAGTGGATTTCGCTGGCTGGATCTCCTAGAATTCGCTGTTGAAAATCTGAGCTTAATTGGATAAAAATTTCAAATGTTTTATAATGTTTTGAAATATTTACTATTTATAGAATTTTTTAAATTTTTACCCCCTTTCCTATAGTTTGGACCATTTCTAATCATTTTGGACCGTTTTTGACCTAATTTATGATGTAGGAGACCTTTTTGAGTGTCGTTTCCACCGTTGGATTGACCCATTCATGCCAATTTCAGGTATCATGTCTAAACTGGCATATAGGTTAGGTTTCATCACCATTTTAATTTTGCATGACCTTATGACCATTTCATTATAGCCTTAGGTATGAACCCACTCTGTTATGTCACGGAACCTTCTTGTTGTTTTAGAAGTGGCATGATATGAGTGGTAGAGCTTGACCTTGCATGGGTACCCTAGTTAGTGCCTTATTTGCATTTGGTGCCCATGCTGATGTTTTGTCCCTTAGGGTGTGGGAGTCCATTGTATAGTATTGCCATGACACTTCGCAAGAGCCTCATACTCCTCTTGACCTTTTGCTGGCCTATTCTCCTCAGGACTCCCTTATGTCAAGTTGTAATTGCATTATCATGAGCTTTTCCTTCCTTATTGAGCCTTATGTTGGCTTCCCTGACATTGAGTTTCAGCCATATAGCCCAAGCTTGTCTCATGTCTAGCCATGTAGAGCCATTTTATATATCTTTTGCAGCTTGATTCCCTTTTTACCGAGAGGGGATTTCCCCCTGAGTGTCACTATACTACTTGTATCCTTGCATTGAACATAGGTATGTTCCACTACTTGGAACTAGTTTGTTTTCCCCTATGACACTCGTCTCCTCCTAGTCTATAACTATAAAGCAATTTTATTCTTTTTCAAGCTTTTTAAATATTTGAAAAAGTCCAAAAAAATCAAAAAACCAAAAAGCTGGACAAGGAAAGATGTTATCTTTTGGCAGTTGTCGAGTCATGTCACCTTCAAACAGAGCACTGTATAGCACATCCGTTGGTTGGGTTTGTAGTTTGACTTTAGGAGCTGCACTCATTTATCTGAGTTTATCTCTACCAACTGGTTAAGCTTCCAGTCCCCATGGAGCCTCTGTCGATGCCTCCTGTGTCGCAGAGATGTCCCAGTTTGTATATCGAGTCTATGCTACCTTTATTTAGTCACCATACGCCGTTATGCTCTTGTTCGAAGGAAGTTGAAACTTGATTCGGCCATTCCTCAGTTATCTTGACTTTGCATGTTGGCCATTCCCGGTACAGTTACTGGTTTGTGCACCTTATGATCGAGTCCTTCGACATTATACAACTTTGCTTAGTACCTCATGTTGGATGATGGGGGATGCCTTAATTCCCTCCTTCTAGCGGATTTAATCCGATCGAATTTAGATCATTTATTCTGGGATTGGAATCTAGAGTCATTTTTGAGTGCCTTGAGACTTGCAGTCATCAGTGGCAAGTTCTCTTGCCATCGACAGTCTTTGGGAATACATCAATGTCCCCTGATCGATGGATCCTCTCAAGTGTTCGACATCAACACATCTATTGACACTTGTTAGTTTGCACTCTAGTACCTTGATTCCCATTTTCATTATCAGTGGGTGATCTCACGTCTGTTAACGTTATACATTAATGACCGGTAATCAGATGAGGGACTACTATGTTCGACCTCAACACCTCTATTCACATAGTAGGACATGTACTCATAGCAATTTGTGTAGAAGACCTTCCAAATTGGTGGCATCTCTTATATGCTACCTACTTGATCGTGCCAGTGTTCATGAGATTTCAGCTCTCATGACTTGATTCCAGTATATGTCAGATATTTCCAGCTATTATGGAGATCTTGATCCATTGCGTATCTTCAGCCATTATGGAGATCATGATCCTTTGTATATCTTCATCATGGAGATTCTGATCTATGTATATTGTACGTGGCAATGACCACTTATGTGATATCTTGTATCATGCCTATTCATGGCCATTGTACTCTTATGTATCTGGGACTGCTAGATGTATTTGCAGTTATATGCAGAGTTGTATCATTGTACTATGTTGATTGGGTGGCTGGTCTTCCATTTGGGATCCTTCATCACTCCACTTCTGGGATGGACTTATAATGTATTTAGGCCATCGTATGACCCCTCTGACCTTACACATTAGGGGGCATCTATTATAGCTAATTTTACCACTCCAGGTGAATCACACTTGTATGGCCTTTCCCCTATCCCTCTACAGACTCCTTAGACCCCTTGGACCATTTTTTGTCCTTTGATGTTTCCTTGACCATCCCTAAAAACATGTGAAAATCCATATACATGACTTTTAAACCCATAATCGCATATATACACGGGTTTGACCCCTAAAACCGCGTACATCGGGATGTGTGCATAATCCAAATCCTTTTGGAGTTTTCCTTGACATGGATCCAACTCACTTGACTCCTGGCGTTCCATATGCCTTGAGATCACTCAGATTCGACCTTTCATTACCACTTTGAAAAGCTATATAAGGAACTCTTTGGTACATTGAAGGCATAAGAGAGAATTGAGAGAAAAGAAACTATAGTCCATTGTTGTCAGAACTTGTGCTTGAGTTTGCATCCCTTTGTCTCTTGGAGCACTTTTGTGTTCTTCCCAAGCTTGCCTTTTTCTTATGAGCTTGCTATCAAGAGATGGAGGATTGAGGTGGTGGAGGCCCAAGTGGGGGATTCAGTTTCTCCGATTCACAGACGTGCCAACAGAGGTTGTATCCATTGTAATCTCTGATTTTATATTAATAGAAATATCTTTTCCTGTCCAATAATGTATGTTTGAATGAATATTTTATCCATGGGATGATTTCAAATGTTTATACATTGTTGATTATATATGCTAGAATAGATCTAACACCAAGATATATAGTATGCTTGTCTTGTTTACTTGTTGTTGAGGAAGCGATTAATCAATTCAAGCTAAAGTTGGAAAGCTCAACTGGGATCTACTTCAACTGTCCGGAATAAGGTACGAGGTCTGATCCTTTAGTGTTAGATGTTTAATTTCTATTGCATATTGGAAAGGACTGATTTCTGGAGTCAAGATGTCTGTTGTGGTACCCCAATCCATAGGAATTTCTCTCTGTAACACTAGGAATGTTAATGTACCTACTTCCATTCAACAATACTAGTGAACTAGGATCCACTTTTCTCTTCCTTATGTTTCGATCATGCCAATATTTATTCCTATGCTTCTCCACCTATTGATTAAACCCTACAAGTATTATATCTTCCTCTAATTCCATTAGCTCATTCAACCTACTATGTAATGATTGGTCATTTGTCATATTTTTAGCCAATGCAATGCACATACTAGGTGCGGTAAAATCTACACGAATCATTGATTCCTTCTCATAAACCCATTGAAAATGTGTAAATTTAATCAAAATTTTGTAAGTGGTATGATAATCCCACAACATTGTTGGAATCCTCTAGTCCAAGTCATACTACTCTACCATATAGTCCTTTGTTAATGCATGCTTAAACACTTTATTAAATGCTTCTATTGTTCCAATTTCTTGAGAGTGATATTATGGTGTAATATTTTGGTGATGTATCATAAATTCCTACATTAGTTCCCTAATAGTTGCATTCAAAAGTGTTATCCTTTGTCACTCATCAGTTCCTTCAGGCAACCAAATCTTGTGACAATATTCTCAAAATAAAACCGTGCATCAATCTCCACTATATAGTCCTTCATGAGAACTGCTTCTTCCCAATGCATTAAGTACCTATTGATGGGTGATTGTGTTCAGTCGTCAACCGAAAATAAATATCTTGAACTATGTCCTTAAGACAATTCCCAATTAGTTTAGAATGGCTAATTCTTACAGGAACAAAGGCCTTGCTACCTATAATGGCTTTCTCTCTATGGAAGACAGTCTCCATAAATTTTATCTAATTCCTAAGTTCTATTACGACCACTAATTGTAAAGGTTAATCTACAGAAAACAAAAAAGATTAAAACTAATCTAAATATGCTATAGTAACAAGGAAACAAAAGTTTTGTAGCTACTGAAAATAAACAAACTATTTCTATCTAGGGCAATTACAACTATCTCAGCTGAGAGAAATGTTTTAATTAACTAAAATGGTCAATAGATCTAAATTAAAGGAAAATCATGTTCTAATCATATTTAATAATAAAAATCAAATCATAATTGGAACAGGTTAAAATGCTCGATTAAATGCTTGAATATAATAATAATAAAATTATTATTATTAAAAAACAAGAATGTGTTAACTTCAAATCTACATAACTGGTGCACACTGCAAAACCTCGTAATTCAAAACACTTACAAGTTATAAATTGATTATACGGAATTATTAACTAGTAGCTATGAAATTTTCTATAAACATCTTGGCTATAAAATACAAATGGTAGTTTTAATTTCATATCACTCCATATGAAGTTGAATATAAAATGTACAATAAGAATAGGAGTCGAGTACTAAATTAATAAATTGATTCAATTTCCCATAGTTATGAGATATCACTTTAAGTAATAGCATAATCAATCAATGAAAGAGTAGGCAATAAATTGAATCCAATGATCCTGAGAATTAATACCTTTGAATTAGGATAATCAAATCAACATGTGTAAAATAAAACAAACAAATTCCCCAAAGAACCATATAATCCCAAGATATATCAATGAAAACAAAATCTCGATTGATTTTTCATATTAAAAACTAGAATAATATTAATCACATGGATAGTAAATATGCAGAAGATATGTAAGCAATTAAAGATGAACTAAATTTCAACTCTTCGGCAAAATTGGTAATGGGGCCCCTTCATAAAATTGGTAATGGGAACCAACTTGCAATTAGAATTTTTGCAAGAACCAACTTGTTGGAGACACCAATATCCCTAGTTGAGCACTGACGTGACAAATATTGCATAGGAACCCACCTACATTCTATTATATGTTGTTCTTTAGATATGGTAACCTTCTTGACTCCCTGTGACATGAAGTATGCACTTCCTATAACTTCATGTATATATTTCTTTGGATTTAATACTGCACCATTGCTTACTTCAAGTGTTTTTTCAACAATGACTTTCATGTTGTGTGCCACACTTTGCAAATCACGTCTAAATATTATGCACCAATTTTTATTTTGTGTTGCAAAACAATTCTAAATTTTGTATATCGATGTACTTTCTTGCATTGATGCACTCTTCTCTATCGCTTTCTTCTCTACGTAATATTATTTTCAGACTCTACTTTGCACAAAACTACTATTACACTTTTCTTTGTCGCACTCTTCCCTACGTAAGACTACTGCCACATTTTTCTCTATTGCACATCATTCACAACTATCACACTATACTCTATTTTTTTGCAATAAATTCTTCATTACTGTCACATTTGGTTATGTCACACTTTGATCTACACAAACTACTATTACACTTTTCTATGTCACACTCTTCCCTACACAAGACTACTATCATATTTTTCTCTATTGTACTCTTCTCTTTGGAAGACATTATTGACAATTGTCATAGTATACGCTGTTATGTGTAATACAATATTCACTACTGTCACCTTTTGCTATGTCACACTCTTCTCTACACAATATAGTAATCACTATTTTTACACTCTGTTATGTTGCACTCTTCTCTACGCAAGGCAATCTTCACTATTGTCACACATTGTTATGTCGTACTATGCTCTATGCAACGAAGTAGTCACTACTGTCACACTATACTTTGTTTTGTGTAAGATAATATTCACTACTATCACACTCTATTATGTCGCACTATGCTCTATGAAAAACAATCTTAACTAATATCACACTCTGCTCTGTGCAAGACAATCTTCACTACTGCACAATCTCCAACCTTTTTGTTGCTTCATCATTTGTAAGCAAACATATGCAACTTCCAAATTTGGAATAAAACATCTATAGCTTTGGCACAACTTCTTCTGCAAGAAAACAGATCTTCCTCTTTACAAGGTGCACCTTCTTCCTTTTACCATCTTAGAGACCTTGAGAAAAACCTTCAAGAGGATTTCATTGAGAATATCTTTAAAAACCCATAAAAAAATATTTAGATCCATTTTCAAGCCCTAAAATACATTTCTCTTCCATGAGTGCACACTTTTTCAAAGATCCATAGGATGGATGATTGAATGAATGAATGTGAGAAAACCTCCTTCTATTTATACAATTCTTAAATAAGTTTTTGGGCCGGCATAGCATTGTTCAATATATTAGCAGGCCCAACCTAATGTTTTAGATGGGTTGAATTTGTGCATTCTTTCATATCTCCTCATTCCTATGGAGTTAGAGGGAATTCCATATACTGTTGGAAAGGAATTGGAAAAATATTTCCAACCATTAATATATACTCCAATTTGATCTAGTTATCTAAAGTAAAATTGTATTCAAATATAGGGTATCCAAACTAGGAATTCAAAAACAATATTTCTAACAATATTCATCTTGAAATCTCTATCTATAGTATCTCATTATCTTTAACATTAATGACAAAAATATGTCATTGACTTTAAAATCAATGACAATAATATTTTCAATAAATTATCTTCGCCTTTGTCGTTGATGGAAACCTTTAGACAATTATGCAACAAATATGTAGATAACCCCCTTGTTTGCAATTTTGTATATTTGCAATTGTGTTCTTGGTAAATTTTGTCTCTAGTGCATTTTCATTATCTATAAATTCTCCCCTAGTGAATTTTATCCCCTTTTGACATAAATGGAAAATCGATTCTCCCCTTAAGCTTATGTGTATCCTTGTGTTTGCGCCTTGTTTCTTGTCTACAATTCTCCATGTTCCTATATTACTATGTCATTGGCAAACGATTACTCCCCCTAACCTTTTTGTATCTATTTAGAGATAGAAAATACCAACATTTTTTGTCGGATATATTCAAGTGTATATCTAGGACCATGTTTGGTAAATATTTATGCAATATATTCCTTAGTATCAATGTATTCCAACTAAACAATCTATTCTGAAACGTGTTCCCTTAGAAAATTATACTTGATTGGAATGTGCTTCATTTTTTAGTGCATAACAGGTTCTTGGAGATGTTTATGGAACTCGTGTTGTCAAACATTAAGGAGATTGGATGTGTGTATTCTACCTTAATGTATTGCAATGTTTTAATCATCCATAGAACTTGAGTGCAACAAGATGTTGTTGCTATGTACTCATCTTATGTTGTAGACAAAGACATTAAAGATTGATTTTTTCTCAACTAGGATATTAAATACTTACCTAAAAAGAATCCTCCACTTGTACTTTTTCTATCATAAATGATTCCAATCCAATCTACATCAGTATAGGAATTTACAATAAAATCCTCACCTTTTGGATTCCCCAATCCAAATTCCAATGTACCTATTAGATATCTGAAGATCCTTTTGATTGCATGAACATGTGTTTATTTTGGCACTAACTAAAATATTGCAACTAATACTACTTCCTACATAACATCTAGCCTTGATGTTGTCACATACAATAATCCACCAATCATTGACATGTACTAAGTTTGATTTACTTCGAAGGATTCATCATCTTGGCTCAATTTGCAGTCTGTAATCATGGGAGTACTGAAAGGTTTACATCTTCCTTTCCAAACTTTTTCAACATTGTTTAATATGCTCAGTTTGAGAAATAAACAGTCCTTCTTTAGATTGGGAAATTTTCAATAAGAAAGAATGACAACTCTCCCAGTATAGGCATCTCAAATTATTTTTGCATCTCTTCTACAAAACTTTGACTTAAATTGTCAGTATTACATCAAAAAATGATGTAATATACATATACCACAATAATAATCATATTTCCATTTTCAAACTTGATGTAGAGATTCTTGTCTGCAATTCTTCTTTTGAAACATTGTTGTTGTAGGTATTTGCCAAGTTTTGAATACCATGCTCTAGGGGCTTTCTTTATACCATAGAGTAATTTATTCAATATTCATACATAGTCTTTGTCTTATGAAATTTGAAATCCCTTGGGATACTCAATGTACACTTATTCTTCAAAGTTTCCCTTTAGAAATGTTGACTTGAAATCCATTTGGTAAAATTTGAAATTCTTGTATCACGTGAATGTTAAAAGCACTCTAATGGATTCTAGTACAGCCAAAAGAGCAAAGGTTTCTTCAAAGTCATTTTCTTCAACTTGAGCATGTCCCTTACAAATCAATCTCACCTTGTTTCTGACAATTTTTCCATTTGCATTTAAATTATTTATGAATTCCCACTTTGTTCCAATCACATTTTTGTTTTTAGGTCTCAGGACAAGTTTTCAAGTTTGGTTCTTCTCAATTCTATCCAATTATTTATTCATAGAAATAATCCAACTCTCATATTTGATTTCTTCTACAAAGTTTTTAGGTTCTATTTTGACAATAAAGAGAGATTGACTTGTTTAGAAATGCTTGCCAATTTTCTCCTAGTTTGTGTTCCTGCATTTTTATCACCAAGAATTAAGTCCTTTGAATGGTTGTTTCATAAACATTGATGGGGCTTGTGTATATTGAATTCTATTTCTATTTCCTCATATTTTTTCTTATTTTTCTTATTCTTTATTGCATTATATTCCTTCTACTTGTTGTATGATCCCCTGAGACCTTGCTTCATCTATTTAGAAATTTATGCTTTCAACACATTTTTGTAATCTTTTGTTGCAACATATATATGATTTTGTACTTGATGAATATCCAAGAAAAATTCCTTCATCTTCCCTTGAATCATACTTTCCTAGATCCTCATCATCTCTCTTTATATAACACTTGATTCCAAATATTTTGAAATGTTTGACAAATATTGGTCTTCCTTTCCATAATTCATAGGGTGTATTAGCAATATTAACTTTGTTTTTCCCTCGATTTAAAATGTATACTATAGTATAAACTGAGTCTATACAAAATATCTACCCAAGTCATTCTTGTATAATCATCAATAAGTAACATAGAGTAATTCTCTCCTTGCAGGATTTGTGTTTTGGTTGGTCCACAAATATCTATATGCACACGTTACAATGGTTTATGTGTTGTGTATTCCTTTGGTTTGAAGCTTACCTTTGTTTTATTTCCATGCTAACATTCTTTACACATAATGTTTGAGGGTTACGTTTGAGGGTTTGAGGGTTATAGTCTACAGTTTTATGACTAGACCCATTGCAAGAATAACAATAGCCAGAAAAAGGTTTACGATACCTAATTGTATGATTCCATCTTGATGGAGATATCTCTTTGATCTTGTCTTTGTGAGGAGGATATGTATTATATGGAACATCATGTTCTTCTTTCATGTTGTATTCAACATTGGTAGGGTTCTTGAGTATATGAACATAACTATCTCATATTCTAAATTGTTGCAGACATCTTCCTATTCTTTTAACTGAGTTGTCAAAGCTTCTTCAATTATCTTACCCTCTTCAACTTGATTTTTACATTGATGATGATTTTTCTAGTTTATCATATTTATCTTTTGTATAGAGTGATTCATTTATGTAATTCTTTAATTGTTATTTAAACAACCATTTATTTTTCCTCAATCTCTCTATTTCATCTAAAGCTCATATGAGTTCTTATTCCAATTACTTCCCCATCAATTTTTGGACTGTCTTATTATAAAATTGAAGTTTTATTTTCCAAAACAGTAGTCTCCTTTTCTAGGGCCATGAGAAACTCTTTCATTTTACTGTCACTGACATTAGAAAATTCACCGTCTTCATTTCCATATAGATTATTCTTTTGTTTGTTAAACTTTATTCACTTTATAATCTTTTTCTTCCTATAACCTTGTTGCAGCTACAACGTTTTCCCCAATTTTTTTTTAAAATTTTGGACCCTCCTTTAAATTTTGTCTTGCTTAGATTTTTGTTGAAGATTGAATCAGAGTTGTAGTTCTATGTGCCACCATTGTTTTGGGGATGAAACGAACTATTTAATCGTAGCATAACTTCAAAGTCTCCCGATCACTTAATGTTTTATGATTTTTCCGTGTCGGGGAACTAGTCCTATTTGCAGCCGCCGTTTCAGAGGATAAATAACAAACGTCCTGATGGTTTAGGGTTTTCCCGCTATAATTTCATGTTTATTGGTTTTTCTCATTTCGCTATCGGAATTATGTTGTACTTTGATCAAGGGATTAGGCTGTGGTTTTCCTGATCGCCGATGGTTTCTTGTTGCGGAAGTTGTAGTCTGTTTTAATCCCGCTGTTGCGGCTCCGGAGCGGACTAATCATCTGATGTGGTTGTTCTATTTTTTATCGATGTTTGATTTTCGCTGATTGTTTTCCTTTGTTACGGAACCCATAGTATGTGCATCGCCCACCGTTGCGGCTCCTTAGCAGGCTAATCACCTGATCTTAGTTTCCCGTCGGTAGGGTTTTCTTGCCCTAGGTGACAGATTTCTTGGTTTTGATCAGTTTTGAGGTTTTTCATGTGGAAAACGCAGTCTTGGGTTTTTACTGTTGATACTTATTTTTATTGGTAGTATGATTTACATTCATTGAAAGTGGTCTGGATTAATGATGCGTTTTCGTGTTTATCGCAGACAGACATGGGAGATTTTCTCAACTTCGGTTGATGATTACTGCTGCAAAGAAGACATAGTTAGAGGACACCTCAAAAGCAAGTTGACTAAAGAAAAGAGTAGCTAAAGCCTGAACAGGTAGAGATGTTTCTCAAAGTAAAGAAGATAGTGAAGGTCTGAGATCCACCGGATCTTGAAAGGAACAACGATTGACTGAGCCTAATTATTAAGATTAGAGTCCCAAGTTCGGGGATTTTGTCAGTTACCAAGTTGGTTACCTTTTATGAAGTGCCTGTAAATATTAATCTTCATTTGAAATGTAACATTCGTATGAATCATGAACACTTACAAAAGAAAAAACTGTGAGATTAAACGGGTGGGGGGAAGTCCACAAGTCACTAAGGGGAAGTCCAAGAGTTGGTTGGTAGTATAAGTATATGAGAGTTAGATAGAGGAAGGTAATTTTTCCCAGCTAGACTTGTGAGAACATGTTGTAAGAGGAACTATTTCGTTTTCAATGTTTATTCATTAACTATGAGATCGTTCTAACTTGTTGAACCTATGTTCTTGTATGAATGTTCTCTGGTTTATTTATGATAATTTCCACTATGAGTAATGAATGTTTTCACAAACAATGAGCTATCTTATTTGTTCATCTATCTATTCATGTTTATGTGTTTTGAATAAAAGAAAGGATACCTATGATTTTTCTTAATGCATGAACAGTAATACATTACTCATTAAAAGATAATCTCGCTCCCTAGGGACAATTTAGTTAGTTTTTCCTGCTGTGTGTGATTTAGATGCGAGAAATTTTAAGACGAGAGGTAAGAACCTGTGCATCACGTTGTAACCGCTCCTTGTATTCTTTATCAATCTACATTTTAGATAGGCACTTTCATATAATACTTAAAGTTAAAAAAACACAAAAATATACACTATGGACCAGGCCGCAAACGGTAAAACCCTTTATTTTTGTTACTTGACCTACGGTAGCCAGACCGTAAATCGGATGGATTCCCCATACCAAACAGTCATGGGATAGTTGGGAATGTTGAATGGGGAGAATCCCTTGCTGTTGTTGCCTACAATTTTCCAAGCCTCAACAGTTTCTGGCACTAGAAGGAGGGCCACCAATGCACGGCTAGCCGAGGAAACCCATTTCCTCAAAATTACTCCACCAGTGATAGTTTTGAAAGAAGTTCATTTCCCAATCTGAATCCTGAAGAGAAGTGGAAAGAACATTTGTATTCTATGGACAACAAAGTTGTTAATGATATGAGAAGACACACTAGGGCTTATGTGAAGAAGATTGGAGGATTACCAATTATCCCTGACTTACCTAGAAGAGAGTACAAGAAGAAAGATTGTCTTGTAGTGGAAGACTCTGTGTTAGTTGGAGATTGGGAAGAACTTGTAGAAATAGATTTACAGGAAGTTGTTCAGCCTTTGAATCAAGTAGGACCTAATACACCTAATGGTTCACCAGTCCATACTCTTGTTCATTCACCACCTCACTCTCCACCCAGACTCATGGCAGGCATAAATGCAAATCAACCACCTAACCCACCAAATCCACCACCTGCTTGGTGTAATGTCCCTGACCCTCCGACCGGTGAAGAGGACGCTACCATAAAATTAAACATCCAGGCTAAAATCCCCATGAACATGAACATACCTAAAAAGTTGAAACAAAATTCTTTGAACTAGAACATACATACATGATTATTTATCATACATCGGAAGCAAACATACATTCATACGAGCATTCAACATGTTCATCATATTCATTAATAGTAAATATGATTGCAGAAGTAAAATAGACAAGATTACTTATCTCATAAAGAACTCGTCCCGCAACCAGCTATGTCGCTGCAATGTTCCACCCAACCATAGGCTAGCATGCTCCTAAATCTCTCAGCAATGCTTCCACCCTTGAGCTGGTCATGATTCCCCAAGGAATAAGGAACAAGCAGGCTTACACATAGCCAAGGATACACAAAACACAGCCAAGCCAATGCAGTTGGGTTTATCAGGTCATCAACAAGACAACCAAGCCAACATGGTCAGGTTTATTAGGCCATCAAGGAGCTAGGAAAGGCTAAATGCTAAGTTGGTGATCCCATTACAGAGCTAGGAACACCTACACCAGAACTAGCCTGACTTCTAAGACACCCACACACACCCAACACAAGGAATCAGTCCCTTCTATGCTACATAGTCCCTCAGGCCCTGACTTCCCTTCCAGTGCTATTCAGGGGTTGTGGAGAAGAAATCCAGCTCTCTAGCTCTATCTGTGTGGTTTCCAAACACACCAGGTTTATCAAGCAAACCAAGCCCCCATCCTTGCTCCCAACACAGTCCGAAGACCAACCACTACATACACGTAGTCACACAAGCGATTCATAGCTTGGGAAAGGAAAACAACTCTTGAGTCATTCTTGGCCCTATCATGGCCAAAACGACTCCAAAACAACCTACAACAATCCCAAAATGTAAAACAAACACAACCAGCAACATGGGGAAACACACTACTACATTTTGACCAAAAATCCGACGGCCTTCATGTTGGATTTTCGACACTTCCCTGCCGCATGTACGACACTTTGATTTTTTTTTAAGCGTCGGAAACTTATCGTCGGGTAAGCGACACTTAAGTAACCGTCAGTTAAGCGACACCTATGTAACTGTCGGTTAAATTTAAAGCGTCGGTTAAGCGACGACATATCTTCGACAATAGTGAATTGTTTTAAAGAAAATAACCTTCCTGCTGTCGGTTAAGCGATAGAAGGACCGTCAGATAAGAGACGGATATTAGAAAATGCGTCGGAAAAGAGACGTTTAGAACCATCGGATTAGCGACAGATGATAAAACAAGCGTTGGAAAAGCGACAGATATAACCGTCGGAGAAGCGATGGTTATCTAAAAAAAGTGTCGGAAAAGCGACATCTTAAAGCGTCGCTTAAGCGACGCTTGCTGAAATTTTAAAAAAAAAAAATATTGTGAAAATATTGTGATTCTATTGACTGTAAATAGAATATGACTTATACCAATACCATGGAGAAGCACCTTGCACATTATCGCTCTTAGAGTCCTTCCTTTCCTATCTTTTAAAATGAGAGAATAAGGCAAGAATGAAACTAGATAGTAAACTGCCTGCTTCTGAACTCTGTAGTGTACACTTGTACACATTGTCCTTACAGTC